>JAJPUD010004317.1:165722-202793 GCA_023553655.1 Myrmecobius fasciatus
CACTACTCTATTTCTTATCCAGTACCAAATGGTTTTGGTGACCACTGCTTTATAATATAGTTTTAGATCTGGTGCAGCTAGGCCACCCTCATTTGCATTTTTTTTCATTAATTCCCTTGAAATTCTTGACCTTTTGTTTTTCCAGATGAATTTTGTTGTTATTTTTTCTAGTTCAGTTAAATAATCTCTTGGGAGTTTGATTGGTATAGCACTAAATAGATAGATTAGTTTAGGTAGTATTGCCATCTTTATTATATTCGCTCGACCTATCCAAGAGCACTTGATGTTTTTCCAATTGTTTAGATCTGACTTTATTTGTGTGGAGAGTGTTTTGTAGTTTTGCTCATATAGATCCTGACTTTCCCTTGGCAGATATATTCCCAAATATTTTATGCTATCGATAGTTATTTTGAATGGAATTTCTCTTTGTATCTCTTGCAGCTGCTTTTTGTTGGTGATGTATAAAAATGCTGATGATTTATGTGGATTTATTTTGTATCCTGCAACTTTGCTAAAGTTGTGGATTAATTCTAATAGTTTTTTAGTTGATTCTCTAGGGTTCTCTAAGTAGACCATCATATCATCTGCAAAGAGTGATAATTTGGTTTCCTCATGACCTACTCTAATTCCTTTAATCTCTTTTTCTTGTCTTATTGCCAAGGCTAGCATTTCTAATACAATATTGAACAGTAATGGTGATAGTGGGCAACCTTGTTTCACCCCTGATCTTATTGGGAATGGTTCCAGTTTATCACCATTACATATGATGCTAGCTGATGGTTTTAAATAGATGCTACTGACTATTTTAAGGAAAAGTCCATTAATTCCTATACTCTCTAATGTTTTTAATAGGAATGGATGTTGGATTTTATCAAATGCTTTTTCTGCATCTATTGAGATTATCATATGTTTTTTGTTAATTTGGTTATTAATATAGTCAATTATGTTAATAGTTTTCCTAATATTGAACCATCCCTGCATTCCTGGTATAAATCCTACTTGGTAAGCCTTCTGATTTTCAATTTTATTTTCAAATGCAACAATAAAGAGAAGCATGAAAAGCAAACAGGAAAGAGAAAATCTAAGGTTTTACATTCCTAAACTGGAAGATAAAACTTGTAACTCATAAGAACTTTATCACTGTTAGGGCAGTGATACATAGATAGTGGATATGGGTGTGAGTTGGCAATGATGGGATGATATAAAGATAAAATATTAAGGAGTGAGAAGGGGGATGCATTGAGAGAAGAAGAAAGGTAAAAGTAAAATGGAGTAATTTAATTCATATAAAAGAGGCACAAAAGAGCTTTTACAGTAGAGGGGAAGATGAGCAGGGAGGGAGCAAGCCCTTGAAACTTATTCTCATTGGAGTTGACTCAAAAAAAAGAATAACACACACTCAGTTGGGCATAGCAGTTTTTCTTTTTTTAGGTTTTTATGCCCTAATACATAACCAGTTTTTGTATAGGTTCCTTGAACTGTGGAGAAAAAAAGATAAACTCTTTTCTGTCTCCATTCAATTTTCTTCAAAGATCTATCATACCTAATTGTTCTAAAATTCTATTTACCTCCTTAACTTCTTTTTTAATTTTGTGGTTTGATTTATTTAGTTCTGAGAGAGCAAGGTTGAGATCATATTCCTTGGAATTTTTCATTTTGGAGTCTTGGTGAATACTTTCAATGGCTACTTTATCTTCTCATTCTAGAATATCAGGGGGAGTTTTCCTTGACAATTTCCTGAAGAATGATGTCTAGGCTCTTTTTTTTATAATGGCTTTCAGGAAGTCCAATAATCCTTAGATTGTCTCTCCTAGATCTATTTTCCAGGTCAGTTGTTTTTCTAATAAGGTATTTCACATTTTCTTCTATTTTTTCTTTTCTTTTCTTTTTTTTTTTTTGTTTTGTTTGACTGATTCTTGAAGTCTTATTGAGTCATTCACTTCCATTTATTCAATTCTAATTTTTAGTGTATTATTTTCTTCAGTTACCTTTTTAGCTCCTTTTGTATTTGGCCAACTGAATTTTTAAATGAGTTGTTTTGTTCATTGAATTTTTTTTCCTTTTCACAAAATACAGAATACACAAAGTACACAAAACACAAAATTTTCTTCTTTGACAAAATACAACACATATTTCTATGAAGAACACTAGACAGCATAGGAATAAATGGAGTTTTCTTAAAAATGATAGTAATAGCTATCTAAAACTATCAGTAAATATTATATATAAAGGGAATACGCAAGAAGCTGTTCCAATAAGTTTAGGGTTATTATAAGGATTTCCATTATCACTGAATGTTTTGTGCAAAAATGTTTGTGGCAGCCTTTTTTTGTAGTGGCAAGAAACTAGAAACTGAGTGGGGAATCAGTTGGGGAATGGCTGAATAAGTTATGATACATGAATTTTATAGAATATTATTGTTGTATAAGAAAGGATCAGCAGGATGATTTTAGAGAGGCCTGGAGAGATATCCATGAACTGATGTTAAGTGAAATGAGCAGAACCAGGAGATCATTGTACATGGCAACAGCAATATTATATGACAATCAATTATGATGGATATGACTCTTTCCAACAATGAGATGATTGAGGCCATTTCCAATGATCTTGTGATGAAGAGAGCCATCTACATCCAGAGAAAGGAGTGTGGGAATTGAATATGGATTACAACATAATATTCTCACTCTTTTAGTTGTTGTTGGCTTGCATTATGCTTTCTTATTTCCTTTCCTTTTTGATCTGATGTTTCTTATGCAGCAAGAAAATTGTATAAATATGTTTACATATATTGGATTTAACATATATTTTAACATGTATAACATATATTGGATTGCTTGCCATCTAGGGGAAGGGGTGAGAAGAAGGGGAAAATTTGGAACACAGGGCTATGTAAGGGTCAGTGTTGAAAAATTACCCATGCATATGTTTTGAAAATAAAAAAGCTTTCAAAAAATAAATAAAATGGGTATGATAATTTAGACAATAAATAAATAAAAGAGGAAAAAAGAAAATGTTTGCTATAACTAGTGAGTTATCTTGACAAAATTGTTAGTCTCTGCCTCTTCCCTGCTTCATTTTTTACTCTCAGGCCAAACTTTCCTGTTGTTCCAATTATCTTTGATTTCCTACTTTAGCATTCCAAATCCCTGTGATGAATATAACATGTTTTTGATATTATTTTTAGAAATTATTGTAGGTGTTTACAGTATTGATCAACTTTGATCTCTTGAGTATCAGTGATTGGAGCATGGACTTATTTTGATGTTGAATGGTTTGCCTTGGATTAGAACAGACATTCTGGCATTTTTGAGATTGTGCCTAAGTATTGCTTTTCTCACTTTTTTATTGACTATGAGGGCTATTCTGTTTCTTCTAAGGGATTATATTCATATATATAATCATATATACATATGATCATAAGAATTCAGTTCACCCATTCCCCTCCATTTAAGTTCACTAACACACAAGTTGCCATTGTTTCATCCATCTGTCTCTTGCTTGAGCATATCCAGCTTATGTTAGTTCATTACATTTCTTGTTCCCATGCAATATTGATCTGTACAGCATCAGATTTTCTTTTTGTCACTAGACATAACTGCAGCACTCCTTTAAGCTTTGGCCCAACCACTTTATTTACTGGAATTATTTATTGTTGTCTTCCATTCTTCCCCAGTAGTGTGCTGGACTCTTGCCTGAGGAGTACATCTTCTGACGTCACATCTTTTATCATTTTAATACCATTTGTGGAGTTCTCTTGGCAAATATAGTAGAGTCATTTTCCATTGCCTTCCCCTTTTGTAAAAACTCTCTCTTATGACCTGTTTGTCTTGGGTAACCCTGCATGGCATAGATAATAGTTTCACTGAGTTATACAAGGTCCTTCATCACAACAGGCATTGATTTAGGAATAGACCAGTATGATATCCACTATAAATGTGAAGCTATGCAAAACATATTTCCATATTGTTGTTTTAAAAAAGCAAAAAAAAAAAAAACTTAAGTTAAAAAAAAGTATGCTTCAAACTACACTCAGAGTTCATCAGTTCTACCATTAGAGATCAATAGAATTTTTCATTATTAGTGCTTCTGAACTTTTTATAGATTATTGTAATGATCAGAGTAGTTAAATTTTTCACAGTTGATTATTACTGCAATGTTATGATTGCTACAATTATGTATGATGTTCTAGTTCTGTTCACTTCACTTTGTATCAGTTTGTATAAGTCTTTTTTAGGTTTTTCTTAAACCATCTCTTCATCATTTCTTATAGAATAATGTTATTCCATAAATTATATACTGCAACTTGTTGAACCATTACCTGATCAATGGGCAACCCTTCAATTTCCAATTTTCTGGAATATACACATACACCAAAGCTATTATAAATATTTTTGTAAATATGTGTTCTTTTCCTTTTTCTTCGATTTCTTTGCTACACATATATACTAGTGATATTGCTAGGTCAAAGGGTATGTATAACAATGTTACAGTCCTTTGGGCATAGCTCTAAATTATTCTCCAGAATGGTTGGATCAGTTCACAACTCCACTAAGAGTACCTTAGTGTACCTATTTTTCCATATCCTCTTCAGCATTTGTCATTTTCCTTTTCTGTATTCTTCATTTACAGTCATGATTAAGCTCAGCTTTGCAGAATATGTCACTTTGGTTGCATCTTGAGCTCTTTAGAAGACATTATTCCATTCCTTTCTGTAGCTTCTGGTGAGTGTAGAATGGTCTTATGTTATGCAAACTTCTTTTCTTTTAAATTTGGAGACCTTTCTCTTAATTTGTTCAGAATTTATATGTTTTTTTTCTAGTTGGAATTGCCAAATATAACTTATATATCTTGGAATTTTTATCCTTTATTGTCATTGATCCTCCTCTTTTTCTAGTCATACATTTTTCTAGTATTTTCATGCACTGCAGCCTAATGGCTTTTAACATTCAATTGATAAGCATTTGCTATATATGCCAGACCTGTGCTAAATTATGAAGCTATAAAGGGAAATAGTCTTTGGGACACAAACATGTACAGTTATGTGAAATTATATACATGCATATATGTGCATACTTAAAATAGATTAAAAGACTTTAGAGGAGAAAAGATATTAGAATCTTGGGAATTAGGAAAAGCCTTATGTAGAAGATGGCATTTGATCTTAGTCTTGAGACAAATTAGGAATTCAAGAGGCAGAGGTGATGAGAGAGTAATATTCCAGGTATTGGGAATAGCAAGGTAAAAGGCTTTGAGATGGAAAATGAAATAGATCATATGAGGATCATGTGACGAGGTTAGTTTGGTGGACCATAGAATATGTGAAGGGGGATAATATAAAATATTTTATTAATTTTATTAATATAAAATATAAATTTGGAAAGACAGCTTGAGATCAGGTTGTGAAAGGCAAATGCTAAACAGAGATGTTTATATGTGATCCTAAAAGTGATAGGGAACCAATGAAGTTTATTGAGTAGATGAATGATACAGCCAGACCTGTGCTTAAAGATCACTTTGGCAGGTGGATCTGTGATTTAAAAAAATCTCTTTGGTCCTGTGTAAATGCATGGAGAGACATGAAGAAGAGGTTGGGAAACCATTGAAATTTTCTAGGTAAAATTAATTGTACTCCTGAACTGAGGAGTGTAGAAGAAAGGGAAAATGTGAATGATATTTTAAACATAGACACAAGATTGGACATCAGATTAGATATGTATGGTGAGAAAATTTAAAGAGTTAAAAAAGACAGTGAAGTTGACAAGAAAGATGACGTCCTTGACAGTTATTGGGAAGTTCTCTAAGTGATTAGTTTAGAAGGAAAGATAAAAATAAGTGTAGAGAGAAAAGAAGACCTAGCACGGACTCTTTGTGATAGCCACAGTTATAGTTTGATGTGGATAATTAATCATCAAGAGAGGTTGAGAAGGACAGTTGGATGGGTGACCAATGTCAATTCTCAGAAAGGAAAGAATATTCAGGAAGAGGGAAATGATCAATAGCATTAAATACTGATTTTCAGTTAAAATGGCAATGTGAAAAGTATTAATCAAATCCAACTCTTCATTAATTACATGTGTTAACAAGGAAGCAAAATACCAAATAAAACAACAGAACCAAAGAAAATCATCACTAAACTCTATAAAGTTTAGCACAAAGATAAGAGAACTAATGCAAGAGCAGTTCTAGGAATTCAGTCTTCCTGGTGAAAAGAAATAGGATTGGGCCATTGTAACTCTTTAGGACTCCTTAGGCGACTAGTCTGAAACTAACACCATCTTTGTTCAAGCTAATTGAAGAATGGAGGTTAGGAGCTGTGGATTTTTTGAAGGTAATTGCCCAAGGAAAAGCACAAGACCAGTAAGACCAAATTTGTGAGAAGCCTAAGGAAGCAGCTAGGTGGTGCATGGAATTCCATGTGTGACATTACCAAGATACTTAACCTTGTTTGCTTCACTCTTCATCTTTGAAGGGTTTGCCACAATTGTGAATCTTGCTTCCCAGACAATCCAAGTCTTTGAAAGAATTAAGGATTTATCCATGCCAGAGACACAGGGAAAAGTCCTCTGGACTGCTACAGGGCCACACCCTAAGCTTGGTACATTATCCCATTCCTGGAATAAAGTGAGAAATGGGTCACAGCCAAGGAGTGCAGAAGGAGACAGAGCCTAGTACAGGCATAAAATCCTAATCCAAGAAGAAAAGGCACACACATGAAGTAAGATACAATTAATTAATATAAGAATTAGGTAATGAATTAGAAAATGACAAGGTACAGTGGATAGAGTACTAGACATGAAGTCAGGAAGACTCATCTTCCTGAATTCAAATCTGATCTCAGACACTAGCTGTGTGACCCTGGGCAATTCACTTAATTCTGATTGCCTCTGTTTACTCATACATAAAATAAGCTAGAAAAGAAAATGGCAAACCATTCTAATATCTGCCAAGGAAGTTCCAAATGGGATCACAAACAGTTGACATGACGTGTAAATACAGGGAAGTGAAAACAATTTAAAAGAAGAGAAGCAAAAAAGAACATTTAAAAAACAAAACAAAACAAAACACTCTCACTATGCAAGCAAAGCATATGGCTTTCAAAGACATGATATGTAAAGATAAATTAAGGATCACAGGTCTCCCAGAAAAAAACATGATAGGATAAAAAATGTTAATGCCATAAAGAAGAAAATTGCTAAGAACTTTGAAACATAGAAAATGAAATTCCAATTGAAAGAATTCATAGATTGCCACAGGGAAAAAAATTAAGTGGAGAAACTGAGACCATAAATTCTACAACACATTGTGATTAACTTTAACAATTTAATTTAGCAGCAATTAGTTTTGCAAGCCCTCACAAGAAATGCTTTTAAATACAAAAGGAAAATTCATTTAAATAACTATTCTGTACCTACTAGAAAAAGGAGGAGAGAATAAAAAGAGTTATTCAGAAGAGCTCCAGGAGGCAGTCCAGAGTGACTTGTCCTGAAAAAGAGTTTAACCATACAGGAAAAAATATCCCCTTCTAAAATCTACCCTGTGTTAAGTGGTTGAATGGAACTGGGTTTCTGGTCCTTTACAATAAGGGAGAAAAAGTCAGTAGAGTTTTGATTGAGTTATATCAGAGAAAAGAATTAAACTATCTCTGGAACCCTGAGAGCCTATGTGTTAAGCTTAGCCTTGAGAGAGTTCCAACTAGAGCATTAATACCTATGTGATTTTGAGTAAGTCACTCAATTGGCCTTAGGTCCTCATCTGTTAAATGACATACTTAAATTAGATTACCTCTAAGATCTCATCAAACTCAATCTATTTTTCTAAGATTTTATAACTGTTAAATGATATTCAAATATTAAGTATCATTGTTATTATACTAGAATTTAATAGTTGTTTAGTTAATGAGGTATGTATGGGTTTCTGGTATAGCAGCTATATCTATTCTGGTTCTGTTGTATAAGCTGTGTATTATATGAGAAATAGGAAAAAATTTTTAAAGGAGAAGCTGATTAATGATTAAAAAAATCCTTATTTCCATATATTAGAAACATGTTAGGTTAGGATAATATCTTGTTCTATATTTCCATGCATTTATATCTAAATGTAAAGAAATATAAACTTTAATTGAAAATTATGTTATATTAATTTTATCCTTGAAAAATACTAAATGTTTAAAATTTATTTTGTTCACATTATTATGTTATTGTCATTCATTTTATCTTATTCAAAATATTATAAATTATATATATGCATTCTTGTCATAATATTTTTTTCACAGTACAGAATAATTTTGTCTTTTTTTTCTTTAGGTCACTGATATGATGCTTCAGGATAAACCATATCCTGATTGGGGAAAATCAGCTAGAGCTTTCTGGAAAAAAGGAAATATCAGAATAATTTTATTCTGGTAGGAAATTATTTATTCTATCTCTTTTGTTAAACCTGCAGAATATGATTTATGCTTTATTGTTGAGAAATAGTTTAAGGTTAATGAAATACTTAAAAGCTATGCTATATTAAAATAATTTTAACCATAATCCTGTTATTAATAAATTTTTGTCATTCATTTTCATCAGAATTAGTTCTGTTCTGTCTCTTGGTCCTGTTGCTTCTGATACATAAGCTTTTTTCCTATCTTGTTAAGGTACAGTCTACCACACCAGCTCTTTCTAACTATGTTACCTCTATTCAGACTATGACCTCCCGATTAATAACCTGTACTCTGCGTCTGGATCCTTTAGCTCTGATGGGTCTTATTTTCCCAGAATCTAGGTCTCTGTGCCACTTCTTGCCCATTTCATATCATCCTACCATAGAAATACCTAACCCCCTCACCTCCACACCCTTCTATTTTTCTTTTAGGTATTGTCTTCCTTTTTTAGAATGTAAACAAGTTGAGGGCAGAGTATCTTCTACATGCTTATATTTACATTAACAATACTTATTGCCATGCCTAGAAGATAGGCTAATAAAGCATATATTAAGTTCTTACTATTTGTCTATGAGCACTTGCAAAAATGTAGGCTAGACAGGTTTTTGGAGATTAGAAAAAGAGACTTATGAGAGAAGATGGCAGAGTAAAGTGAGTATTTTGTCAAGTTCTTCCAATTTGTATCTCTAAATAATTTTTAAAAAGCAGATCAAACCAAATTTTAAGTAAGAAAATCAGTTTTTTTTATTCAGAGCATCTTAAGAAAGAAAAGAAGTCTGTACACTGATATGGTAAGTCTTATGGCATGAAGTAGGTATGTTAGCAGCAACACCAGTTGTGGGTTTTGGATGTGGCAGAAGCAGCAGAAGTAACAATAGTACCAGAAGGGCTTATCACCAAAGAGCAGTAAGGGGATTTAACACTTGGTTAGAAAGAGATTATAGGGGATCCTTATGCTATCACTTGTTGCAAGAGCAGGCATCATTTGGGAACTTTAATATCCATTGCCCTATTCTGGAGTAATTTTAGGACAGAGAGGAGTTTAGTTCAAGGGAACAGGGGTCCTACTTGGGCATGAGTCACAGTTTGAAATCAGAAGTTGTGGTAGAGGGAGCAGAGGTCCTATTTGGGTGAGGATGAGATTAAAGTCAAGGAAGGCAGTGATCTTTTTCTTAGATCACAACATTTTAAAAGCATTGAAACCTTTTTAGGTCTCCAGATCTATCTAAGAAAGCAGCCGGAATTAAAAATCAATAGAACATATTAGACAAACACTGTTCCCTCAGGTGAACAGAGTTCAACACTAACATAGTCCAAAATCAAGGAACAGGCTGGGAAAATGAGCAAATAACTAAAAAAAGAATTGGCATTGAATAGCTTCTATGATGACAGGGAAGCTCAAGAACTATTTGAAAACATACCTAGACTCAAAAAAGTATGTTAATGTGGCACAAGCCCAACAAGAGTTTGCAAAAGAGTTACAGAAGGAGATTTTTAAAAAAGATTTTAAAAATCAAAATTGATAGAGAAATGATTGGGAAAAGAAATGAAAGAAAAATGTGAAAAGAAAATTAACAGTTTGGTAAAAGAAGTACAAACATATTGAAGAAAATCACTCCTTAAAAATCAGGATTGACCAAATGTTAAAAGATGTACAAACCTCACTGAAGAAAATAATTCCTTAAAAATTAAAATTGGTCAAATGAAAGCTAATGTCTTTATGAGAGGTCAAGAAATAAAAAAAATCAAAAGAATGAAAAAATAAAAGAAAATGTGAAATATCTAATAGGAAAAACAATTGATCTGAAAAATAGAGGAAAGATAATTTAAGAATTATCCAACTGAAAACCATGATAAAAAAAGAACAACAACCTGCACATCATATTTCAAGAAATTAAGGAAAACTGAAAATATCAAATATTCAGAGGCCAAAGAAGAAACTGAATCAATTAATCACCTCCTGAAAGATATCCCCAAAATGAAAACTCCCAGAAATATTATAGCTAAATTTTAAAGATCCTAAATCAAAGAAAAAATACTGCAAGCAGAGAGAAAGAAAAAATTCCAGTATCATAGATCCACAGTCAGAATTACACAAGATTTAGCAGTTATTTTTATTAAAGGAGTGAAAGGCTTGAAATATGATATTCTGGAAGGCAAATAAAGAACAATCTCTTGACAAAACTAATTCTAGAGAGTAAGGGGTATAAATAGCCACTAATAGACAGAACTATCAATCATTCCTGATGAAAATTATAAAGTCAAATAGAAAATTTGACATATGAACATAAGACTCAAAAGAAGCATAAAAGGGCAGACATAGAAAGAAATCAGAAAGGATCTAATAATCTAAACCACCACATATATCTATATGGTAGCTGTTAAGAATTTGTCATCTTTAAGCCAATTAAAAAATTTTATTAGATAGCATGGGTTTCAGTATATTATGTTGGGATGATCTCAAAAAAAAAAACAATTGAAGGTGAGAAAGAAGGAGACACTAAGAAAAAGAAAAAGTGAGAGGAAGCATGGGAAAATTATCTCAAATAAAAGAAGTGTGCAAGGAAGAGTTTTTACAATAGAATGGAAAATGGAGGGGGGAGTGAGCAATATTTGAAACTCAATCTAATTTAAAGAGGGTGGAATGCAAATCACTACTGGTCAGAGAAATGCAAATTAAGACAACTCTGAGGTACCACTACACACCTGTCAGATTGGCTAAAATGACAGGAAATGATAATGACAAATGTTGGTGGAGATGTGGGAAAACTGGGACACTGATACATTATTGGTGGAACTGTGAACAGATTCAGCCATTCTGGAGAGAAATTTGGAACTATGTTCAAGAAGTTATCAAACTGTGCATACCCTTTGACCCAGCAGTGTTTCTATTGGGCTTATATCCCAAAGAGATTTTAAAAGAGGGAAAGGGCCCCACATGTGCAAAAATGTTTGTGGCAGCTCTTTTTGTAGTGGCAAGAAACTTGGAAACCGAGTGGATGGCCAAGAGTTGGATAATATATATGGATACCCATATTTAGAAATTTGTGTATAGAAATCATCTTACTGAACAAGAAATTAGGAGAGGAAGTTGCTAAGAGAAAGGAAGGAATGATAAGAGGGAAGGAGGCAGTGGTCTGAAACAAAAAAAAAAGACTTTTGAGGAGGGGATGGTAAAAAAAAGAATAAAAAGAAGAGAATAGGATGGAGTATTCTATGTAAAGGTGAATGATATGAGTTTACCTATAAAATGGAAGAGGATAGCAGAATTTATTAGTAACCAACAATATGTTGTTTATCAAAGTAAGGGGCTAGAGCAGAATCTATTATGTTTCGACTGGAGTTAAAAAAAAAAAAGTAGTAAGGGGCAGCTAGGTGGCGCAGTGGATCCAGCCATTTTGGAGAGCAATTTGGAACTATGCTCAAAAAGTTATCAAATTGTACATACCCTTTGATCCAGCAGTGTTTCTACTAGACTTTTATCCCAGGGATATCTTAAAGGAGAGAAAGGGACCCACATGTATGGCAGCCCTTTTTGTAGTGGCAAGAAACTTGGAAACCGAGTGGATGCCCAAGAGTTGGAGAATGGCTGAATAAGTTATGGTACATGAATGTTATGGAATATTATTGCTCTATAAGAGACGATCAGCAGTATGATTTCAAAGAGGCCTGGAGAGACTTGCATGAACTGATGCTGAGAGAAATCAGAAGAACCAGGAGAACATTATACATGGCAACAACAAGGTTATAAGATGATCAATTCTGATGAATGTGAACCTTTCCAACAATGAGATGATTCAGATCGGTTCCAATAATTTTGTGATGAAGAGAACCATCTACATCCAGAGAGAGGACTGTGGGAACTGAGTGTGGACCACAACATAGCATTTTCATTCTTTCTATTGTTGTTTGCTTGCATTTTGTTTTCTTTCTCAGTTTTTTTTCCTTCTTCATCTAATTTTTCTTGTGCAGCAAGATAACTGTATAAATATGTGTACATATATTGGATTTAACATATATTTTTAACATATTTAACATGTATTGGATTACCTGCCATCTGGGGGAGGGGGAGTGTGAAAGGAGGGGAAAATTTGGAATACAAGGTTTCACAAAAGTCAATGCTGAAAAATTACCCATGCATTTGTTTTTGTTTTAGTTGTTGTTTTACTGAGACTGGGACTAAGTGACTTGTCTAGGGTCACACAGCTAGGAAGTGTTAAGTGTCTGAGGCCAGATTTGAATTCAATTCCTCCTGACTTCAGGGCCATGCATATGTTTTGTAAATTAAAAGCTTTAATAAAAAAAAAATCTGGCCTCAGGCACTTACTAAAAAAAAGGAGGAGGAGGAGGAAGAGAAGGAGGAAGAGGAGGAGGAGGAGATTATCAGGGAAGCTACATTTTGTTTAAATGTATCATAGAGAAAGAATTAATATCAATATTGAACATAAATGCAGCATATGACATAGACACATATTCCTGAAGGATAAGTTAAATGAACTATAGGAAGAAACAGAAAAAAAACTAATTAACCACCACCTTCCCCCACTCCAGACAGATAAACCTAAACAAGAATATAATTTTAGAAGTTAGACATGATTATTTCAGTAAAGATAATGATAATTAGATAACATACTGAAAATTGTAGAATGAAGCCAAAGCAATATTGAAGGGAAAATTTGTATCTCTTAAGTGCTTACATCAATGAAAGAGAGAGAGCAGAATAATTAATTGGACATATGGCTGGAAAAGGGAAATATAATGCTTATTAACCCAATCTGACAGTGAAAATATGGATACAGACTGGTTTTGGATTTAGTGTTGTTTTTATTTTTGTTTTTGTTTCTGAGGCAACTGTGGTTAAGTGACTTGCCCAGGGTCACACAGCTAGGAAGTGTTAAGTGTTTGAGGCCAGATTTAAACTCAGGGCCTCCTGACTTCAGGACTGATGCTCTATCTACTACACCATCTAGCTGCCCCTGGATTTAGTGTTTTATAAAAGAAGTAGAAGAGGAATAGGTCAGAGCAGAATAACCAGTTGTTATGCAAAACTATGTAGAGAGGATCATCTTGATGGGGAAATGGTAGAGATATATAATTTTTCTTTATTTAATTTGTTGATGACTTTTTGTCTCAAGGTACTTTTCATTTGTATAATAAAATGGAGCTTTGGATTGAATCTAATAAGAAACATAGTAAGGTTGAGTATAAATTCTTAATTATAAAAAAATTTTAATAGTACATGGGGAGCCATGGGAAGGTGGCAGTACTGAAAAAAAAGATGAGGGTTTTAATGGACTGCAAGGTGAATTGTCATCAATGTGATATAGTAACAACTCTACTTCTCAAACACAATCTTGGATTGCAAAGGTGAAAAGCAGGCTTGATTTCAGGGGAGAAAAATTTCCAACTATTAGAACTATCCAAAAGTAAAGGGAGCTGCCTTGAGAAATGCTGAGCAATCCTTACTTGGAAGACTGGCACGTGAAATCATTTAATGTTACTAAAATATATTATGAATTAACCAAATTATTTTTTCTTGTTCTTAATGTTTTATTTTTCCACAATTACATGTAAAGCAAATTGTAACATTTAAAAAAATTGAGCTTCAAATCTCTACCATTCTCCCTTTCCTCCATCATTGATTTGATATAGGTTTTACATGTGAAGTTTTGCAAAACATATTTCTATATTAGTCATGTTATGAAAGAAAACACAGATAAAAGAAAACCAAGAAAAAGAAAGTTTAAAAAAGTTTACTTTGATCTGAATTCAGACTCCATTAGTTCTTTCTCTGGAAGTGAATAGCATTTTCATCATAAATTCCTCAAAACCATCTTGGGTCATTCATTGCATTGCTGAGAATAACGAGATTATTCACAGCTGGCCATTATACAACATTGCCGTTATTGTGTATACTCTTCTGGTTAAAGTCTGTCTGATGATTATATGTTATAGCACAATAATATCCCATCACAATAATATACAGCCCTTATTCAGCCTTTCCCAATTTGATTGGCATTCCCTCAATTGCCAATTTTTTTGCCATTAGAAAAAAGAGCTGATATAAATATTTTTGTGCATTATAGGTCCTTTTCCTCTTTCAAAATAATCTCCTTGAGATACAGACCCAATGATATATTGCTAGATCAAAGGGTATGATAGTTTTATAGCCCTTTGAGCATAGTTTCAAATTGATCTCCAGAATGGTTAAATCAGTTTACAATTTCACCAACAGTGATTTTTTTCCCCACATCTCCAATATATCTCATTTTCACTTTTTGTCATATTAGTTAATCTGATAGAGTGGAGGTGTTACTTCCAAATACAATACTTTGATTTGTATTTTTCTAATCAATAGTAACTATAGATATAATTATAGGTAGCTTTGATTTCATTATCTCAAAACTATCCATTAATATCTTTCCTCCCTTTATTAAATGGGGAATTACTTATATTTTTTATAAATTTGACTCAGTATTCTACTTATTTGAGAAATAAGGTCTTTATCAGAGACATTAGCTGTAAAATTTTTTTCCACAGTTAAGATTACTGTGTATTTTCCTTCATTCTATTTTGCCTATTTATCCTTTTCTCTCTTTCCTTTCACCCTTTCCCTCCTCAAAAGTGTTTTGCTTCTGACCAGCACCTCCCTCAATCTACTCTCCCTTCTATCAGCTCTTATCTCTTTCCCCTCATAATTCTTTATTGGGTTAGAGAGAGATTTCTCTACCCAAATGAGTGCATATATTATTCCCTCTTTGAGCTAATTCTGATGAGAATAAGGCTCAAGAATTGTCTACTACCCCTCCAATTTCCTCTTCATAATAAAAGCTCTTATATCTACATGTGAGATAATCCATTAAATTCTACCTCTCACTTTTTTCCCAGTGGAATCCTTTTCATTCTTTAATTTTATTTTTTGAGATTATTATCCCATCATAGTCAATTCATGTCCATGCCTTCTATCTCTTCATATAATTTATGGCAATTAGAAGTAATATATTCTTAGGAGTTACAAGCATTATCGTCCCATATAAGAATGGAAACAATTAAACCATATTAAATCCTTTAGGAAAATTCTTTTTTGTATATCTTTTTATGCTTCTCTTTGAGTCTTTTTTTTGAAAGCAAACTTTTCTATTTAGTTCTGGGCTTTTTATCGTGGATGTTTGAAAGTCCTCTATTTCATTAAGTATTCAATTTTTCCCTTTGAAAGACTGTATTTAGTTTTGCTGAGTAGATTATTCTTGGTTGTAATGCTAACTCCTTTGCCCTCTGAAATATCACATTCCAAGCTCTCCAATTCTTTAATTTAAAAGTTGCTAAATCTTGTGTTATCCTGATTGAAGTTACAAAAACTTGAATTGGTTCTTTCTTCTGCTTGCAATATTTTCTCATTGACCTGAGTGTTCTGGAACTTGGCTATAATATTCCTGGGAGTTTTCATTTGGGGAATCTCTTTCAGGAAGTGATAAGTAGATTCTTTCAATTTCCATTTTACCTGGCTTTGGGATATTAAGGCAGTTTTCCTTGATAATTTCTTGAAAGATGATGTGTAGGTTCTTTTATTTATCATAGTTTTCAGATAAACTAATAGTTCTTAAATTACCTCTCAGGTTTATTTTCTAAGTTGTTAGTTTTTTACTATTTTTTTTCATCTTTTAATTTTGTTTTGTTATTTATTGATGTCTCATAAAATCTTTAGTTTCAATCTGCCCAAATCTAATTTTTAAGAAATTATTTTCTTCAGTAAGCTTTTGTACCTCATTTTCCATTTGATCAATTCTACTTTTTAAAGAGTTCTTTAATGAGTTTTTATACATCTTTTTCCATGTGAGCAATTCTGTTTTTTAAAGCATTTTTTTCCTTCAGTGGATTTTTGTGTCTTTTGCCATTTAGTCTATTCTTGTTTTTAAGGTGTTATTTTCATCAGGGTGTGTGTGTGTGTGTGTGTGTGTGTGTGTGTGTGTGTGCATGCATGCACACATGCACATATGCATCTCCTTTGCCAATCCTTTTCAGGATCTTTTTGTTATTACTCTCATTTTCTTCTTCACTTTTTTCCTCTCTCTCTCTTATTTGGTTTTTAAAAAAAACTTTCTGAACTCTTCTAGGAATCTTTTTTGTGACTGAGAACAATTTACATTTTTCTTTGAGATTTTGAATGTAGCAATTTTGCCTTTGTTTTCTTCTTCTGAGTTTGGATTTTGATCTTTCCTGTCACCATGATAACTTTCATGGTGGAGTTCTTTTTTTTGTTGCTTTCTCCTTTTTCTAGTCTATATCCTGACTCTTAACTTTATATTAAAGTTGAAGTTTGTTCTTGGTATGGAGGGGCCACTGTCTCAAGCCTTAGGTTTTTTGTACTTCTTTTTACAAAGCTGATTCTGGGGTATGTAAGTTTTCAGTTCTTCTAAAGAAATATGATCTAAGGAGAGATATATTCACTATTCTCCTTACCTGTGTTGTGGTCTATGAGCAACCACAAGCACTACTTTCTGTTCTGAGATTGTATTATACATTTGTATTCTGAGATTCTTTATACATTTGGCCACCATGTTCCAATGTTCTTCCTCACACTGGGATTGTGACCAGGAACCATGCATGGGCAATGGAATAAAGTCTTGCTCCCAGTTATTGTTGTCCTTTGTTCTTAAAGAGGACCTAAATGACAATAGTATGTTAGAGTCAAGTTACAGTGTGTTTGACTGGTTGAGCAGACCAATCCAAACTCAGAATGCTCTACCGCAGGTTGGGCAAATGTAGTCCATATGAACTTTTGGGGTGGATTCTCTAATTTTATGTATCTTGTATTTCTTCTAAGCCACTTCAAGTCTGTTTTGCTCATAAAGCATTGCATCTTTTCTGATAATGGAATGCCATGGTAGGCAGTCCCATGCATGCAATCAATTCTAAATTTCTTTTTTAAAAATTTATTATTTTTTTCTGGTTATGCATGCATATTAACTTTTTAAATACACATTTCCTCATGAATCATGTTGGGAGAAAAAAAAATCAGAACAAAAGGGAAAAAGCCTGAGAGAAAAAAAACAGAAAAAAGAAGTAAATATAGCATTGTTGATTTACATTCAATCTCCATAGTTCTCTTTCTGGATTCAGATGGCATTTTCTATCCAAAGTGTATTGGGATTGCCTTGGATCGCTGAACTGTTGAGAACTAAGTCTTTCACAGTTGATCATCTCACAATCTTGCTCTTACTATATGCCACTTCTAAATTTCTTAATAGAGACCTTCAGAATATTTTTGTATCACTTTTTGTGACCACTTAGTGAGCATTTGCCCTTTGTGAATTCATAGGTTTTTTTTTTTTTTTTTGTTTGTTTGTTTGTTTGTTTTTTGAGGGGGAAGCATACTTTTGACATGTGAATAATGTGGCCAGTCCAACCAAATGGTTCTTTTTGCAGTAGAGTTTGAATGCTTGGTAGTTTAGTTTGAAAAAGGACTTTAGTATTTGGTATCTTATTCTGCCAGGTCATATTGTCAGAATCTTTCTAAGACAATTCAAAAGGAAGGGATTAAGTTTCTTGGCATGGTGCTAGTATACTGCTCCTAGTACCAGCAAAGGGTTACCTATAATCTCCTTTTGACAAGTTGTCTGATACCATCTGTGGACTTTAAGCTCTGGTAGCACAGCTACAGATTCAGTTGCCCCTACTATTTCCATTACCACCAATAGGTGCTGATGTCTTATTGGTATGTGGCCTTCCCTGGCTCTGCTTGCCCTGGCCTGCACTTCCATCTTACTCCAGTAAGACAGACCTTTACTGCCAATCTTCTATGTTGGTTTAGGCTCAAAATTTTTTCACCATATCTTTTTGTTGCTTCTGCCACTCCAGAATTCATTCTGAGGTATCATTTTAAAGTTGTTTGGAAGGGATTTTGAGAGAGCTCAGACAAGTCCCCACCTTTACTTCACCATTTTGGTCTCACTTGTTAACTAAATTTTGAAAGACAAAGAAAAATAGATTTTACAATTACATTATTTAACTAAATATGCTTCTATAGATTAATTTTTGTCATATCTATATTAGGCAAGTGAATTATGATTTATGATATTCAAGTTCTACCTTTTTATTAATAATACAATATGACACATTGAGAAAGCAAAATATTTGCATTATCAATTTGGATGAAATGCACTGTGAAATCTTGTGGATAGCTTTCTCTAGTGTGATTTTAAGAAACAAAGTTCAAAAAATGAAAAGTACAAGATCACACTCTTTCTAGATGTTCATTTTATTGCTGCATGAAGATGTGTGATATTTTTAATCATTTATGTTTTGACCACAGTCAGCTTTTAAAATTGCTTTTTGTATTTCTCTTTTTAAATTTATAATTTAAACAATAAAAAAGAAAAGATATTTCCATACATATATTAAACTGTAAATTTCCATTTTATATATCTTTCTTTTCTAAAAATTACTTAATTTCTGTATGTTGTTTCAAAACTGTCCTGTTTATCTTTGCTTCCTTTTGAACTTACAATTTCAACAATTGTCTTTTTCCCCCCATCAGTGTTGCTAACTCCATCTCCAACTTGATCCATCTGATTCTCAATTATAAACTAAGGGAAAGTTAAGGGGTGGGGGAAAGGACAAATAAACAATTGAGGAAGGTAAACACACACAGTGGCTATTTCAAAAAATGTGTGTTTCTAAGTTTTTCTGCATGTTGTGTCCATCATCTCTGTTAGGAGATGAAAAACATGCTTCATCAGAGGTCATCTAGAAATATGATTGTGCCTTGCATTGATTATAGTTCTTAAGTCTTTCAAATATGTTTTTATTTTGTAAAATTGTCTCTATATAAATTCTTATCTTGCATCTGCTCACACAATTTTTCACCAACATATGCTGCCCCAAATTTCCTTAAATATTTTTTTTGTTATTTCTTACTGTTCTAAAAAAAATTGCATTATATTTGTGCATTACAGTTTGTTAATTAATTCCCCACTTGTCCATTAGACAATCTCTAAGGCCCCTCCTTAGATTCTAGTTCTTTGCTTTTTTTCTCCCCTTTTAATCAACCCTTCCACAAGACACTTTTTGCCTGTGTCTGTACCTTCTCCATTGTGGGAAGGGATCTTCCCTCATAATCTTCCTCTTTTCTCACCCCTCCTCATTTTTCTGTTGACTTTATGTATTTCAGCACTAAACATTTGTGTTAATATTTTAGCCCTTCACTATCCATTTCAGATAAAAGTGATGCTTATCTGATGTTCACTCCCTCATCCCTTCCTTATAAACACATATCCCATTTATAAGAAATGGCAAGTTACCCCCTTCTTCCTTTTCACACTACTGTATAGCTCTGTTCAGTTTCTTTCATTTTTCTCTTCTTCCAACTCTTAAAAGCTGAAATAACTTCAAATGATCTTTGATTGTCTTAGCTCTCCAAACGCTCTTTGAATGCATTTCAAAGTTCCATTTAGCTCTCATCTTTTCATCAGAAATGCTTGAAAGTCATCTATTCTTTTCTATCAAAAAAACAAGTCTGTTCCCTGACACTCTTTCCTCCCATAGTACTATACCCAGCTTTGGAGGACAAAATTGTAAATTTGTCCCTTTTGCCTTTTTTTTTTTTGCCAGGGCCAGGTTTTATCCCTTTTATGCTTTAATTGACCTCGTTTGGTCTAACCTTGAATCCTCTCTGTTCTTTCACTTAGCTCCTTCTCTGGAGGTTAGGTCCCTTTGATTTTTGAGGCTAAGAGTGCTGTGCTGAATCTTCAGGACTTTCTCTAACCCCTAAGGATAAATTATCCATAAAAATCTCAGATCCCTTTGGCTAGTCAGTGCTGCAGAATCAGCATTATGCAGGTTATTGCTATAATGAACTTAAGTTTTCCATGATCCCCACATTCTGGGACTTTTTCAGAGGAGTTGACTTCTCATTTTCAGAAATCCACCAAGTTGGAAGAGTTCTAACTCACAGTGGAGGGACTTTTTATGCCCTTAGGTGACCAGGAAGCTATTTCACCAGAGGCAGAAGCCTATTAAGTCAAGGCCTTTTTTTGAGAAAATTAAAGGAGGGAGAACTGAGCCTTCTCTCCATTCTCTTCATTAGTATGGAACCTTGGGAGGGTTCAGGGACCTTGAGGCAAAGGCAGATATGTACTGGAAAAAGAATAACGAAGATCTTTTGAGAGTCAGCTAACACAATATACTAAAAAAAATTCCATTCTTATCTTTGTTTTCCTCAAAACTATAACTCAGAAATTATGGGAAAGTAGAGTCCTTCTTTCAAGTTTTTATAGGAAGGTAGAGTCCTTTTTTCACTGATGCAGCTGTTGAATAGTAGTGGCTTGAGTTGTGAGAATGACATTTTGGCAGTAGGAAACAGATTGAGGGCTTCTTGGGTTAGGTGTGTGTGCTTTAATTGGCACAGGGAACCCAGTTGGGCATCTCATCGTTACCCCAACATCCATACTGATAGTATATCCAACCTCTCTTGTTCTTGTAAAGGCTTCAAAATGATCATTTAGCGTACGGTGTCTCTTGATGGGTGATGATGTATACCACAAAAAACTGCCTATAGTGGTGGGAATTGTCAAGCGAAATGCATCCACTGGTCCTGATTCAAAGGAGAAATCCTTTGATTGTTTAGTTTTATTCTTTTCTCAGTATTTGGCTATATGCAAGACCTACTGCCCAGGAATTGATTAAGCTGATGATCTCTACCCTATTCCTTAAAGGTTTTCTTACCAATTAGCCAGTTAGCCTGATGATAAACACACCAGAAGGTCCTAAGATAGTAGTATCAAAATCAGAAACAGATCCCTGCAAATTACATATTGACTTGGTAAAACAAACATCATGCTATAGTTTTTATTTTCTTAATATGGCTGGGCAGCATTTCTGGAGTTTTGCAAGTCATCCTGTGCAGCATGTTTGACATCTCTGCTCTGGAATACACTCTATCACCATTTAATGACTACTAAAATCCAATTGCATATCCTCATTCTCTTACATGGTCACTACTTGTCTATTATTCCATATTTTCCCTCCTTTTTGTGGTTAAAGTTTTTGAGAAGGCCATTTACAATAGGAAATTCTAATTTTTTTCTTATTCTTAATTTTCTAGACTAGCTTTTGATCTCATTGTTCAATTGAAACTGGTCTCTCCAAAGTTAACAATCTCCTAATTTCCAGATCTCATGGCTCAATCTTTATGTTTTTTAACCTCTCTGGTGCTTTTGACACTGTTGATTATCTTTGTCTCCTTGGTACTCTGTTTTTAGTTTTTGTTTTTCTCTTACCTATTTGTCCACTTTTCAGTCTTCTTCTTTGTTTCATTTAGGGCATGCCCACCAACTGTGCATGTTCCCAAGGCTCCCTGAATCTTTTCCTCTTCTCTTTGTGTACTATTCCCTTGCTGATATCATCAGCTCGTAGGTGTTAAATTATTATTTCTATGCCAATGATTCTTAATTCTACTTATTCAGACCTAATCTCTCTGTTGAATTCTAATCTTGAATCTCCAACTGCCAATTAAACATCTCAGATTAGATGTCCCATAGATATTTAAACTCACCACATGCAAAGCTGGACTGATCTTTCTTCCCATACCTACCCTTCTTTCTAATTTACCTTTTACTACTACTATCTTTCTAGTTCTCTTAGCTTGTAACCTATATTTTATCCTTGACTCCTTATTCCATCTCACCTGTATATTTAAACTGTTGCAAAAGATGGTCAGTTTTACCTTCATAATGTCTCTTACATATGCCCCCTTTTTCTCCCTTTGGCACTACTACACTCTGATATAGGACCTTGTCACTTCACCCCTGAAGTATTGCAATAACCTACTCTTGGATCTTCTTACCTCATGTCTATCCACTCTGTTCTCTCTTCTGCTTGGATGTGAAAAATTATCTTTTAAAAGCACAAATCTGACCTTGTTTCTATTCACTCATTTCAGTCACGTCCAACTCTTGATAACCCCATTTAAAGTTTTGTCGGCAAAATTCCTGGAGGGATTTTCCATTTCCTTCTTCAACTCATTTTGCAGGTGAGTAACTGAGACAAATGACTTAAGTGACTTGCCCAGGTTTATATAACTAGTAAATTTTTTAGGCTAAATTAGAACTCACAAAAAATGTCTTCCTGAACTCAGATCCAGCATTTTACTATCTAGTTGCTCCAGCTCTCACCTTGTTACTCTTCTAATAAAAAATCTCTTGTGGTTCTTTATGACCTCCAAGATCAAATATAAAATTCTCTGATTAGCCTTCCTATCCCTAGTCTTCTTAAACCTTATACTTTGCTATCCACTAACACTGACTTCTTTGCTATTCCTTGAACAAAATATCTACTTACTCTAGTCATTTTTATTATGCTGGCATGGCTCAGAAATGAGCACTAATTTTTCTTTCGATTGTTAAAGTCATTTTTTTAATTTCTTTGAGTAGTGTTCTGTAATTGTTACTGTATAAGTCTTGGTAGGTTGACTTTTTGAAGTTATTTTAAATGGGAATTTACTTTCTATTATTTCTTCATGGATTTTGTTGTAACTTTTAAAGAAATTATTGCTTATTGATTTATGATTTGCTCTTTGACCTACTTATTATTCCTCATTATTCAAAAATGGATATAAAGTCTAAATTTAGGTCTGTTTCTTTTGTTTATGTTTCTTATATAAATTACTTCTTTTGCTTTATGATCTGTAAAGAATTGTTTCATATTTCTGTTTTTTTCCATAATTTTTGTGTGCTAGGTTATGGTCTATTTTTATTAAAGCAATGGTATCATGCTAAGAAATATTTATATTTCTGGATGTTCTCATTCAGAAGAAGGCAGAAAGAATGAATGGATGAAAAACCATTTATTAAGCATTTACTATGTGCAAAGCACTGGACTAGGCACTAAAGACACATATAAAAAAGTAATATAGTCCTTGCTCTTATGAGATTATGTTCTGATAGAGGGAAAAGAATGAAAATGGAAACTTTTAGTTTTAATCCATATGGAAAGGTCTTCATGGATCCTTGCTAAATCTTTAATATTTAATATAAAACCATATTCATTTCTGATGCTGAACATTTAATAGTGCAAAGGACTTTGGTGTGGGAGCTTTACTTTTTGGATTTTCAGTATTTAGTATTTGTTTATTAAATAAATATTTAATATAACTATAAATCATATTTAGTGTTTATAATTGTTAATTTCCTATGGTCCTTTTAGAATGCTGTATATCCCTTGTTTTGATTCTGTGAACTTCAAGTTTTGATTTGTTTAGATAGCTTAATTGCAACTCCCACTTTAAAAAATTTATTTGATGGATAGTAAATTTTCTTCCAATCTCTCATTTTCTTGTATATATCCTTTATTTTTAGGTGAGTTTGCTTGGTTTTACTTTCTTATCCTTCATTTTTCTGTAATTTTAATGATTGTTTAATCTATTCACATTCCTTGACCCTTATCCCCCTAATAAACAGGATGTTTGTTATTGCATTGTTTGAATGAAAATATAATCTCTAATGGATATTTTAACCTCACTCTTCCAGAGTTTGGCTAGCTATATATACCTCCTTGGTTTCTAGGGTTATTCCCAAAGGATCATTGGATGGTAATTTAATGTTATTGGCTTAAGCATGCATTCTAGTGTAATTCCTTCACTGTTTGCCACAAGTAATTAATAAACTAGTTCCACATAATTAATAACATTAATTAGTTATGATATGATATTTGTTTAAAGGATATAGCAAGAACAAAGTCTTGCTCTCCCCTTCCTACCTCAACATCTGGGGAGAGCAGGCTCAAACTCAGCATGTTTCTCTGTAATAAATTAAACAAATATTGTATGGCTAATGGATGGATGTGTCCATCTTTTAGCTATTGCTGGCATAGGTCCTAAAGGTTTTTTCTAGAGGTCCCAATGCTGGATGAGGTGACTTCATACACTCTACACTTAGACCTTTTGATGACTTACTCTTCTGACTTTTTGAAGCTCATAATATAATTGCCATATCTAGGCTCTTGACCAACAGAGGCAGAAGGTTCATGTTCTCTTAGATTCATACTTTCTTCTTTTGAAAGGTGATTTGAGGTCCCTCATCAAGAGGGTCCCAGAAGCTAGTGTTCTTTCTCCAATGCTAGCAAATCTGGAAAAAGCCCAAGCCAAGTAATCCATTCATAAATAAAACTATGATTGTTCAGACTTGTGTTTTCTTCCATTTATTTATTTTGTGAGGTTTGCTTTTTGTCCTCTTCTTTTAAGTCAGTTTTCTGTCTCCATTATTTGTTTTACTTACATTAGTTTGATGCTACTCTATTTTTATAGGCTATCTTCACACACACACAAACACACACACAGAGACACATCCCACCCATTCCTATTTACCTAATATTTGCCACTCTTGTGTTCATTTAAATTATTGATTTCTTTCTTATTTCTCCACATGATTGAACAATTTAAATCCTTATGTTTCCTTTGCTAAGAAGCTTTTAATTTTATTTCCCAAATCATGAGTTTTCCTCCTTATTTATAATTTATTCTAAACCTGATGTCAGGAGGTTTAAGCTTTTGAAGTTCCAGATTTATAGGACTTATTTAGCTATGTCATAGTCTTTGTAGATCTTATCCATTTTTTGTTGTCTTTCCCTCTTAGAAATATCAATTTATGAAAGATGCAGTGCCAAAAAGAAACAGAACTAAATGATAGAAATCAACTAAATGTGAAATTAGTGAATGTGACAATTATTGGATTATTAAAATTTGTGAAGCCAGATATGACTGTGATACCAAAGGTCATGCCATAACATCACCAATTCTATTTCCCCAGTTCTACCACCACTGGGTATCAGCTGCCCTTAGAATTAGCATATCCTTCTCTTGCAGGATGATGCTGCCTATGGAAGCAAAACATTCAGATAAGGCAGCCTTGCAAGCCTTCCAATACACAAACTCCTCCCAAAATGATTACACTTTAATATCTATCTCCCACATTAGGCATATACCTTTTTCTCCATAGAAAAGTTCTTCATTGTAACCCTTTTCTTATAATTTACTTTTCTTACCATTTTAGTCCACTGGTCATAATCTTTGCCTCCACCTAATTCTTCTACAACTTCTCATTAAGAATTACTATCACTTCAAGGGTGCATCACCTACTCACTTTGGCCTCTCAATTCTCTTTCCTCATTTATACAATCATTCACTCTACTATTCTCATCTACTATAGATATTGATTTATGTATTACAAGTCAGGGGATTTAGGTCATCATGCTAATTATTCATTTCTTCCATTTTTGCTTCTCTTTGCGGAGGTCCAGCCTCCACAGGGAACTAGGTTCTTGAATGGAGGGTTGGAGTCGGTGAAGTGGAACAAGAGACAGCACACTCTATGGCGTGGTCATCAAGTTCGATTTATTGCCAAAAGCTTGTTCAAATTATTCAAAAAAGCTTGTGATTTTTATAGTCTTACAAAGTTAGGGTTTATTAGAGATAGAATAATTATTTGGCTAGGATTACAAAATTTTCTTGGGGCCCAGAAATTCCCAGGACCCCAGGTGCAATGCTTCTTAGAAAAAAAGAATGTACAGAATAAATTCATCAAACAATATAACAATAGTGAAACTTTAACTAAAGGTAAATGTACCTTGTGGTCATCACGTCATATCTGGCAGAACATGAGTTTCTCTAAAAATGTCACATTTACTTATTCCAAGACTTATACAATGCTTTTTAATTTTTAACATGGTCATAAGATTTTTTTAGAATAGAAACATTTTTTTTCCTCAAGACCTTATTTCCCTCAGCCCATTTATTAATCACTCATACAATAGCTTGTTTTTGTGTAGGGGTCAGTAAACCATGCAATAGCCTACTTCTCTTACTTTTTTCCCATGACTTACTTGCTACCAATGTGTCCATCTATCACTGATGTTTACTGTTCTTTTCATCATATCATTATTTATGTAAGCTCTGCATAGGGGAGTAAAGAACCAGGTTGATTGAATTTGGAATTGTTTCAAACAAGAGGGAGTAACTGGAGATTTCTTTTGGAGTTTTTGGGGAAAGCTATCAATTTCCCAAGTTTCCCAGTCTCTGTTTGCTTAATGCTTCACTAGTAAAGAAACCTTTCATGTTTAGGCAGAAAGTACAAAGGGGCTTTTTTGGGGGTGAAGGGCTTCGGGCTCACCTCATTGTGATGGATGGGTATATACATACAGCTATGCTAAGAACTCCTAGGACAGAAATTAAGCAGATAATCATTAACCAAATGTATCCCTGAATGCTTAGTTCTGTAGGGGCTTCTTCATGTTGCCTTGATTACATGAGGGTCAAGACCCTGTGGAGACCTTGTCATTCCAGGCAGGGTTCTTGGCCTTGCACACATGGGGGGGGGTAGGGTCAGGCCCTGTGGAGACCTTGTCATTCCATGCAGGGTCCTTGGCTCCCAGCATGCTCATGGTGCCTTGCACACATGGGTAAGGGTCAGGCCCTGTGGAGACCTTGTCATTCCATGCAGGGTCCTTGACTCCCATCATGCTCCCAGCATCTCTTCAGTCTTTTAATTCACCTGACATTTTTAACTTTTTAATCCCTTAACAATCTTTCTTTCTTTTTTACTTGGCCACATACATCAAAACAAAAACATGAGAAAATTGATTTTATTACTTGCCCTTTAAAAATTAATTTCTAATAAACTCTAGATAAAAACAAGAATTTCTATATATAAAATAGAATAACAACAAAAGAAAAAAGTACATGAAACTGCTATTTTCTATTGTATTATGTACCACTTGTTTTTTCTTTTAAGTGTATAAAAATTCAACATATAACTTTCTTTTTTTAATAGCAGCTTTTTATATTCAAAATATATGCAAAGATAATTTTCAACGTTCACCCTTGCAAAATCTTGTGTTACAAATTTTTCTCCTTCCCTTCCTCTCCCCCCTCCTCTAGATAGCAAGTAATTCAATATATGTTAAACATGTGCAATTGTTCTATACATATTTTCACATTTTTCATGCTACACACAAAAAAAGTCAGATCAAAAAAGAAAAAAAAATGAGAAAGAAAACAAAACTCAAGCAAACAGCAACATAAAAGGTAAAAATACTATATTGTGATCCACATTCAGTCCAAACAGTACTCTTCCTGGATGCAGATGGCTCTCTCCATCTGGCCTGAATCACCCCATTGTTAAAAAGAGCCACAACCATCAGAATTCATCATTTCATAATCTTGTTGCTGTATTCAGTGTCCTTTTGGTTCTACTCACTTCACTTAACAACATGTGTCTTTGGGCCTTTCTGAAATCATTCTATTGATTATTTCTCATAGAATAATAATATTTCATAACATTCATATACCATAACTTAGTCAGCCATTCCCAAACTGATAGGCATTTCAGTTTTCAGTACTTTGCCAATACAAAAAAGGTCGCTACACACATTTTTGCACATGTGGGTCCTTTCCCCTTTTTTTATGATCTTTTTGGGTTAAAGAGCCAGTAGAGATCCTGATGGGTCAAAGGGTATGCACAATTTGATAGCTTTTTGGGTATAGTTCCAAATTGTTCTCTTGAATGGTTGGAACAGTTCACAACTCCACCAACAATATATTAGTGTCCCAGTTTTCCCAAATCCCCTCCAACATTTATCATTTTTCCTGTCATCTTAGCCAATTTGAGAGATATGTAGTGGTACCTCAGAGTTGTCTTAATTTACATTTCTCTGATCAATAGTGATTTAGAGCATTTTTTTCATATTACTAGAAATGGTTTTAATTTTTTCATCTGAAAATTGCTCATATATTTTGACCCTTTATCAATCAGAGAATGGCTTTTATTCTTATAAATTTGAGTCAGTTCTCTATATAGTTTAGAAATGAGGCCTTTATCAGATCTTTTGTATATATTTTTCCTGTTTTCTGCTTCCTTTCTAATCTTGTCTGCATTGGTTTTATTTGTACAAAATCTTTTTAATTTAATGTAATCAGAATTATCCATTTTACATTTCATAACATTCTCTAGTTCTTCTTTGGCCATAAATTCCTTCCTTCTCCACAGATATGAGAGTTAGACTAACCTTTGTTCTCCTAATTTGCTTATAGTATCACTCTTTACGTCTAAATCACCATGCAACTTTCAAGTGTTTTAATTGTGTTTCTGATTATTTTTGTTTTGTTTGTTTTCTATTTAAAGTTTCTTCTTTGTAGTTTAACATTTAATCATTTATTTTGCTTAGTCATTGTTTGTCATTTACTTGCCAAAACTCCACTTTCCATGTAACTCTTTTCATGTTTCTTCTTCATAATTGTTGTTTCTTTTTGCGTGTTTCTAATAATATATTTTGACCATTTATTAGTGTATGACTTGTATTCCCCTAAATTTGACAAAGTTCCCACATATTTGAAAAATGAGTCCTTTATCTTAGAGACTTCTTCCTTTATATCTAGATCATTTTGACATTTTTGTAAATGGTTTAGATACTGGTTTATGCCAATGCTAGACTGCTTTCTAGCTTTCTCAGCAATTTTTAAAAACCAAATAATAAATTCTTATCCCCACAGTTAAATTTTTATATTTATGAAACACAAGGTTATTTATAATCATTTACTACTATGGGTTATATGTCTATTATGTTCCTCAGATATATCTCTTTCTTACCTAGTACCGGATAGTTTTGATAATTACTGCCTTATAATACAGTTTAAAATCTGGTACTTCTGAACCTTCTTCTTTACATTTTTTTCCTTGAAGTTCATGACCTTTTGTTCTTTTCAATGAATTTGGTTATAACTTTTTTCTAACTCAGTATAATAATTTTTGATAATTTAATTGGAATGACATTGAATAGATTAACTAAGATCATCTTTTTTATTGTATTAAATTTTTTCACCAATGAATAATTAAAATTCTTCCAATTGTTTAAATCTGACTTTATTTGTATAGACTGTTTAATATTTATGTTTATGTAGTTTCTGGGTGTATACTCTGATATACTATACACTATTATTTTAAATATTATTATTCCTTATTGTACTGTTCTTTTTTTCTGGTTTGATATTTTTATTTTGCTCAGTTACATACAAAACAATTTTTTTTCCATTTGTTTTTAAAACTTCTCAGTTCCAGATTCTCTCCCTTCTTCCCCACCTCCCCACCATCATTGAGAAGGCATATGTGAAGTTAGGTCTTGCACTGTTTTGTTGGTGTTGTAGAAAAATGTTGATGATTTATGTGAATTTATTTTAATACTATCACTTTGATAAAGTTATCCTTTCAACTAAATTTTTAGTTGAATCTTTAGAATTTCCCAAATACATCTTTCCCATTCAGATTCATTCAATTTATTGCTTTTGTTAACATTTCCATTTTCTGGGTAAATTCATCCTATTCACATTCAAAGTTTTAGCTACTAATTGTATTCTTCCCTTCATCTTATTTTTTCTTTACCTTTTATACTTCTTACCTTTTTTACCATATCCCTTCTTATGCATCTAATTTACTTCTACTACCTTGCCCTCCTAGTCATTAATTTATCAACCGTTCTAAGAATATCTTTCTTATCCTCTCCTCCTACCCTCGATTTTTAATATACACACTCTTCTAAATATCACTTCCTTATCCTATCCTTTTGCCCTCTTTATAAATTTAGAAGATGTTTATATTCTCCTACATGTATGCATTGTTCCCTCTTTAACCCAGTTATGATGAAAATTAAGTTCCAGAACTACCAGTCTTCCACCCCATTTGCTTCTTCTGTATCTGTTCTTGCTTTCATGCCTCATTTGTATGAAATAATTTTCACCCCTCTCTACTCAGTTTAATTTTTTTTTAGAAACAATTCAGCTTTTTTGTTTCAACCCAAGCCTTTCTCCCAAACTACCCAAGTAAGACAGTATTCTCGGGAGTACATTTCCACATATAAGTAAAGAATTTGGGCTTATTGAGTCCATTACATTTACATTCATGTTTACCTCCTTTTTTCCCCCCTAGATCTTCTATGTCAACTTTTGAATACTTTTTGTCACAAATACCTGAAAGTCTTTCAGTTCATTAAATATCCATTTGTTTTTTCATTCAGGATTATACTCAGCTTTTCTGAGTAAGTTATTTTTGGTTATAATCATAGATGGTTTGCTTTTCAAAGTATAATATTCCTGAACCTTTGGTCTTTTAATGTAGAATCTGCTAGATCTTGTGTAATCCTGATTGTAGCAATGCAATGTTTCAATTGCATTGAAAAAAATATTTTTTTCTTGTAACTTGTAATATTCTCTATTTAATATGAGAACTTTGAAATTTCGCTTTGCTATTCTTGTAAGTTTCTATCCTGGGATCTCTTTAAGGTAGTGATTGGTAGATCTTTTTCAATTTCTATTTTACTGTCTTATTCTAGAACTTCAAGGCAATTTTCCTTAATAACTTCTTATACTATTGTATGAAGATTGATTCTCTTTTTAAATCAGAGCTTTCAGGTAGTTCAAAAATTTTTATACTTTCTCTCTTTGATCTGTTCTCCACATCAGTTGTTTTTCTATTAAGATGTTTCACATTCTCTTTTTTTTCTTATTCTTTTGGCATTTTAAAAAAACATCATGAGTTTCCCCTTGTCAGTTCTAGTTTTCAAGGAATAATTTTCTTCCTTAAATTGTCAGATCTCTTTTCTCAATTGGTTGACTTTCTTTTCATAATTTTATTGGATTCCTCTTATTCTTCTACCTCCCCCAAATTTTCCTCAATATCTCATTTATTTTTTGAAGTCCTTCTAAGAACTCTTTTGGGGCTTGTGACCATTTAATATTTCTCTTTGAGGTAGGATTGTCTTTATTTTACCATCTTCCTCCAAATATGAACTCATCTGCTCTGTCTCCATAGTAGCTCTCTATAATTAGGTCTTTTCACCTTTGCTCACTCATTTTTATTTTTTAGCAGCTTATTATTGTCATCGGGTTCTAGTCCTGAGGTGTGGTAAATAATGCCCCAGACCTCGGGTCCTTCTTACTATTATCTTATGAACTTTTTTTAGGGGCCTAACCTTAGGTACTTCTCTCTATATTTTAGTCGTGGTTTGGGATTCCAGCAATGCTGTCCTACAGATGTTCTTGCTTCTGGCAGTCTCTGCTGTAGCTCCAAACTTAAGTTAGGAGTTTTGCTCTAGATCTGAAAACAGTGACTGTTCTGCAAGTGTGTAACCAGCAGGGTCCCCACTCCTCTGCTATGGCACTCACCTGGCATGAGCTGACTTCTCATCCACAGACACCACCCTGCATCCTGTGTGGTCAGCACAACTGGATTTAACATCCTGAGAGAGTGGAGGGTCCTTCAATTTTATTCTACTCAGTTGTCTGATCATCTTGAAAGTGAGAATTTTTGAGGATAAGGCTGCCCCAAGACCCACCTAACTCCAAAGTGTGTTGACTCAACAAAGTTTGTCTGGCGGTTTTTGTGCTTCCCTGAGGTCAAACTTCTATCCCTGGAAATTGAGTTTTTCCTGAAATTGTTTCTCTCAAGTTGTCTTAGGAAGGCAACTGTTTTACCCCAACTTTTATTTGTCATTATATATTTTGAGGTAGCTTTCTGTTTTATTGTGGAAGAAATTTGGAGAGCCTGGAATTTTTTTTACCTACTTCACCATCTTCCACCATTGTTTCCTACAATAGTATTCTATGTACAAAATATTCTATGACATTTATGTACCAAAATTTATTTTGCTTTTCCCAAATTAATAAGCATCTACTGTGCTACTATAAAAATACTGTTATAAGTATTTTGATGTATTTGGAACAATTCTTTTTGTTGATGATTTCCTTTGGGTTTAGCAGTGAACTTTATGGATCAAAGGGTATGGGTGTGTTAGTGACTTTATTTGCATAATTACAAAAAAAAAAACTTTTCATGATGATACTACTAATTCACAGTTTAACCAACAATACATCAGTCTGCCTATTTCTCCACATTAACTAACTTGTTGCAATAGGGGAATGGGCCAAAGGAAATAGTATTCCCTAGAGCAGAACAATAAATTCCGCTGCCTCTAGACCACAAGAAGGAGACTGAGCATCCTGCTTCAAGTAATAAATGACAAAGAATAAGGGTCCTATTCCATGACTGAAAACATAAGAAGGTATTCTGACTTTTTCTAGTGTACTTGTATGTTATGAAGTGGTGCTTTTTTATATTGGCTGTTGAATTAAAAATTGGAGACTGACAAAAGTTTTCCAAAGGGACAACTTGTGCTCATTTTTCCTGACTGATTGAGATGAAAAAAATTATGTGTGAAAAGAGAATTTCAAAGATTATAAAGCTTACACTATCTTTTGTAATCTTTGCCAATTTGCTAGGTGAGGTAAAAACTGAAGATTATTTTCATTTGCATTTCTCTTGTAGTTTGAAGTATTTTCATCTGGTTCTTAATAATTTGTAACTTCTTTTGAAATATTTATATTCTTTGACCACTTAACCATTCAGGAATATCTTTTGGCTTCACATATAACTTTGATTAGTTATCTATAGAGCTTAGATATCGGACTCTTGCATAGATTTGATATAAAGATCCCCCTCAATTTTGCCCTAATTGATCATTTTTCCTTTTATTTCAGACATGTTAGATTTGTTGTACTACTCAGTTTCATGTAATTAAAATGATTTGTTTTAAATCTTTTAATTTCCTCTATCTCCTGAGGAGTTAAAAATTATTTCTCAAACCACATCTGTGAAAGGGACCCGAATTGCTTTTCTTAATTTTTTATGTTATGAATAATAACAGATCTATTTTTAATTTATTGTGGAATATAGTATAAGATGTCTGTTTAAAACTAAATTCTGCTGAACTGCTTTCTAATTTTCCCAGAAAATCTTTATCAGATAAAAATTTCCTACCTAGTTAGTTAAATTTTGGAGGGGTATATTGAATTGAATCATTGAGTTTTTGTTTGTTTATTTATTTCTCCTCTGTTCCATTGATCTTTTTATTTTTATTAAATGTTTTTAATACTTGCTGTTTTATAATGTCATTTGAGATCAGGAAGTACTAGTCTCTCAATTCTTTCTCTTCCCCCCCATTATATATTTTGAAAGGTAGGTATCATTGTAGATAGAACAACAGATATGCAGTCAGGAAGACTTGAGTTCAATATTGCCTTTGAGACATATATGGTTTATGGAAAGCCACTTAACTTCTCAGCCTCAGTTTCTTCATATGTAAAATAACTCCTATCTTACAAAGTTTTTGAGAATCCAATGAAATATTTGTAAAGTATTTACAATGTCTTTGGTGATTATTTTGATTGTACTGTTCTTCTTATCCATTATTACCTCTTGAATTCTGTCATTGCTATATGGAAATGTTGATATTTGTGGTTTTATTTTTATTTCCAAATCCTTTCTTTTCCTACCTTTCCTCCTTCCCCATCAAAAGAGCAAAAAAACCAAAACTTGTTACTAATATGTATTATCAAGAAAAAAATGCCCTCATTAGCAATGTTAGAAAAAACAACTTAGTCTATTAATTCATCTTACACTTCAATTTGCATTCTGAGTTCCCCTCTCTATTTGAATTTGGGTTAAAACTATTCATTGTTTAAATTGGTTTCTTTGATGATTCCCTAGGACATTTTAAATGAATTGTAATGTTTAGCAAATAAGAATAATTTTGTCTCATTTTTACCTATCTTTATGCCTTTAGTTTCACTTTTGTCTAATTGTCGTGGCTAGCATTTATAGAACTGCATCAAATAAGAGAATTAAACTGGACATCCTTACTTTACTTTTGTATCTATTGAGAAGAATATAATTTAGTTTTTGCTTTAGGCAGCTAGGTGGCACAGTGGGTAGAGTGAGAGGTTTGAAGTCAGGAAGACTTATCTTCCTCAGTTCAAATCCTACCTCAGACATTTACTAGCTGTGTGACCTTGGGCATGTTACTTAATCCTGTTTGCCTCATTTTGCTCATCTGTAATGAAGTGGAGAAGGACATGAAAAACACGACAGTATCTTCACCAAGAAAACTTAAATGAGATTGGGAAGAGTTGGACAAAATTGGAATGACTAAACAGTTGCTTCTATTTTATATATGTATTTTTATCATGTAAAATTATCCTTTTATGGATATATTTCAGAGTATATCCATATAGTATACTTTCTATATATAGTATGTTGAAGTTTTTTCTTAAAGGTGTTTCCTTTATTAATATAATCATGATTTTTGGATGTTTTAATTGTTGTCATTAATGATATTATTTGTTTTCCTAATGTTGAATCCTCCTTGTATCTCTGCTATTAATGTCTTGGTCCTAATGAATTATTTTTTGCATAAACTGTTGTAATCTATTTTTTTTATTAAAGCTTTTTATTTGTATAACATATGTATGGGTAGTTCCCCAGCATTGATCTTTACAAAGCTTTCCATTACAAATTTTACCCCCAGTCCCCTCCCCTCCCCTAGATGGCAGGAAGTCCACTACATGTTAATAATGTAGAAATACTTGACAAGTTATGCAAGAAAAATCCTATCTACAAAAAAAAAAAAGAAAATCAGAGAAAGGCAATACAATGTAAGCAAATATCAATAGAGATCATGAAAATGTTACGTTGTGGTCCATATTTCATATCCCTCTCTCTGTGTGTATATGGTTTTCTTCAGTGAACAATTGGAACTGGTTTGAGACAATTCTTTGTTGCAGAAAGCTATGTCCATCAGAATTGATCATCATGTAATACTGTTGTTGCTGTGTATGATGATCTCCTGGTTCTGCTCGTTTCACTCAGCATCAGTTCATGCAGGTCTCTCCAGGCCTCTCTGAAATCGTCCTGCTGGTCATTTCTTACAGAGCAATAATATTCCATAACATTCATATACCATAATTTATTCAGCCACACTCCAATTGATGGGCATCCCTTCAGTTTCCAGTTTCTAGCCACTACAAAAAGGGCTGCCACAAACATTCTTGCACATGTGGGTCCCTTTCCCTCCTCTAAGATCTCTTTGGGATATAGGCCCAGTAGAAACACTGCTGGTCTATTGGGCTTATATCCCAAAGAAATCATAAAAGAAGGAAAGGGCCCCACATGTGCAAGAATGTTTGTGGCAGCTCTTTTTGTGGTGGCTAGAAACTGGAAACTGAATAGATGCCCATCAATTGGAGAGTGGCTGAATAAATCATGGTATATGAATATTATGGAATATTATTGCCCTGTAAGAAACAACCAGCAGGATGATTTCAGAGAGGCCTGGAGAGACTTGCATGAACTGATGCTGAGTGAAACGAGCAGAACCAGGAGATCGTTGTACACGGCAACAACAGTACTATATGAGGATCAGTTCTAATGGACATGACTCTCTTCAACAATGAAATGCTTCAAACCAATTACAATTGTTCAGAGAAGAAGGCCATATACACCTGGAGAGAGGGATGTGAAATGTGGACCACAACATAACATTTTCATGTTCTCTATTGATGTTTGCTTGCATTGTATTTCCTTTATTGGATTATTCTCTCTTACAGATACGATTTCTCCTGAACAAAAAAATGATGTGTGGCAATAACTATACATATATTCGATTTAAGTATTCTAATATAATTATCATGTAGTGGATATCCTGCTAACTAGGGGAGGGGTGGAGAGTAGGGGGGAAAAATTTGTAACAGAAAGCTTTGTAAGGATTAATGTTTAGGAATTACCCATACATATGTTTTGCAAATAAAAAGTATTAATAAAAAAAAAAAGAAACACTGCTGGGCCAAAGGGTATGCACAGTTTGACAACTTTTTGAGCATAGCTACAAATTGCTCTCCAGAATGGTTGGATCCGTTCACAGTTCCACCAACAATGTATTAGAGTCCCAGTTTTCCCACATCCCCTCCAACATTCATCGTTATCTTTTCCTGTCATTTTAGCCAATCTAACAGGTGTGTAGTGGTACCTCAGAGTTGTCTTAATTTGCATTTCTCTGATCAATAGTGATTTGGAGCACCTTTTCATGTGACTAAAAATAGTTTCAATTTTTTCATCTGAAAATAGTCTGTTCATATCTTTTGACCACTTATCTATTGAAGAGTGGCTTGAATTCTTATATATATGAGACAATTCTCTATATATTTTAGAAATGAGGCCTTTATCAGAACCATTAAATGTAAAGATGATTTCCCAATTCGATGCTTTCCTCCTAATCTTGTCTGCATTTGTTTTATTTGTACAGAAACTTTTTAACTTAATAAAATCAAAATTATCCATCTGGTGTTCAGTTAGGAGTTCCACATCTTCTTTGGACATAAATTTATTTCATCTCCACAGGTCTGAGAGATAAACTATATTACGTTCCTCTAACTTGCTTACAAAGTCCCTTTTTATATCTAGATCATGAACCCATTTAGATCTTATCTTGGTATGTGGTGTTAGGTATGGGTCAAGCCCTAATTTCTTCCACACTAGTTTCCAATTTTCCCAGCAGTTTTTGCCAAATAGTGAGTATTTATCCCCAAAGTTGGGGTCTTTGGGTTTATCGAACACTAGATTGTTAAGGTTATTGCCTAGATTGTCCTGTTAACCTATCCTGTGCCACTGATCGACTGCTCTATTTCTTAGCCAGTACCAAACGGTTTTGATGACTGCTGCTTTATAATATAGTTTTAGATCTGGTACAGCAAGGCCACCTTCATCTGCCTTTTTTTT
>JAJPUD010004318.1:0-16094 GCA_023553655.1 Myrmecobius fasciatus
CATGTTTCTTCTAACTCTCTTTTAAGATTTTTGATGCAATCTTCAAAGAAAGCCTTGTGACATGGAGACCAATTTATGTCTCTCTTTGGGGCTTTTTCTGGAGTTGCTTTACCTTTAGGGACCTCAGGATTTGAGGTCTGTTCTTCCCTCTCTCCATAAAAGTTGTCTATGGTGAGAGCTCTTTTTGGTTTTTTATTCATTTTTTTTAAAGGTGTGAGGTCTGTTTAGGGCAAAGGTGCGACAGCTGCTTTAATTTGCCCTGGGGCAGTTCTGCTGATTGAGTTATTTCAGGAACTGGGCAGTTCTGCTGATTGAATTATTTCAGGTACTGGGCAGCTCTGTTGATTAAATTATTTCTGGTGCTGATCAGTCCTGTTGTTTGATTGATTGCTTTAAAGTGCCGTGTAATGGCAGCTAGGTCCGATGCTCATCAGGGGTTCAGTGGTTCACAATCTATCCCCTTCAAAAGGCAGACCCTCCAAACCACCTGCCCACAATCAGGACAGATTGGTCCAAGAGGCCCACAGAAGACTCCCAAGTGTGTGAAAAGCACAACTCTCCCACTCCTGTTTTGACTCCTGTTCCAGCTCCCTGCTCCAGCTCCCTGCCCCGGTCTCCCTGCGCTGCAGTCTGGGTTCAGCAGCCCACCCCCCTGCCCAATTAAAACAGACGTGTTTTGAGGTTCTTCCAGAGTATCTTCTTCTAAAATCGTGTTGTTCTCCAGATATTGTGGGGTTTTTTGCTTCAAAATCAGTCTAGAGGCTTCATATGTTGTTGGTTTGAGGGGAAGTTAGAGGAGGTTAGAGAGACTCCTGTCTGATCTCCGCCACCATGGCTCCACCCCCAGAAGGAACAGACAATTCCTTAAAATTATTGACCTTTTGTTCTTCAAAATGAACTTTATCATTATTTTTTTAGCTCTGTAAAATGATATCTTGGGAGTTTGGTAGGAAACTGAATAAGTAGATTAATTTATGTAGAATTGTCAATTTTATTGTATTAACTCAGCTTACTAAAAAAAGCACTTGATATGCTTCCAATTGATTAGATCTGAATTTATTTGTATACAAAGGGTTTTGTAATGGTTTTCATACAGTCCCTGATTTTGTATAGCAGGTAGACTCTCAAATATTTTATGTTATCTACAATTATTTTAAATGGAATTCCTCTATGTATCTCTTGCTGCTGGAGTTTTTGGTAACATGGAAATGCTGATTATTTATGTAGATTTATTTTGTATCCTGCAAGGCTGCTAAAGTTAGGAATCGTTTCTCTTAGTTTTGTAGTTGATTTCCTATATTGTCATATCACATGCAAAGAGTGATAATTTGGTTTTCTCCTTATTTACTCTAATTCCTTTAATTTTTTTTTGGCTGAGGTAATTGGGTTTAAGTGACTTGCCCAAGGTCATGCACCTAGGATGTGTTAAGTCTCTGAGGCCATATTTGAACTCAGGTCTTCTTGACTTCAGAACTGGGGCTCTATCCACTGTGCCACCTAGCTGCCCCTAATTTCTTTTTCTTCTCCTACTGCTAAAGTTAACAATTTTAATACCATATTGAATAGTAATAGTGATAATTCACTCCTGATCTTATTGGTAATGGTTCTAGTTTCTCCTCATTACATATGATGCTTGCTGTTTTAAATAGATACTACTGATCATTTTAAGGAAAACTCAATTTATCCTTATAATCTCTGGTGTTTTTAATAGAAATGAGTGTTGATTTTCCTCAAGTGAATTTTTTGGGTCTATTGAGATAATCATATGATTTTTGTTAGTTTAGTTATTGATATAGTCTATTATGCTAATTGTTTTTGTGATATTGAACCAGTCCTGAATTCTTGGTATAAATCGTATTTGGTCATGGTGTGACTGAATCAAATTTAATGGGTTTTGCACAAACAAAACCAAATGCTTCAAGATTAAAAAGAAAGTAGAAAACTTGGAGAAAAATTTACATTCTCTCAGATAAAAACTCTGTATCTCAAATACCTAGAAGACTAAGTCAAATTTATAAAAATATGAGTCATTCAACAGTTTATAAATTATCAGATGATATGAACAGGCAGTTTCCATAAGAATACAATAAAAATACCTATAGTCATTGGGAAAATGTTCTACATAATTATTAATTAGAAAAAAACAAATTAAAACAACTCTTTGATACCACTTCTTAGTTATCATGTTATTAAATATAGCAGAAAAGGAAAATGTCAAATACTGAAGGGAATATGGAAAAATTGGGACACTAACATATTGCTGGTAGAGTTGTGAACTTGTTCAAACAATCTGGAGAATAAATAGTAACCATACCCAAAGGACTATAAAATTGAGCATATATCCTATGATCTAGCTATACTATTGTTAGGTTTATATGTCCAGAAATAAATTTAGGACTATCTCATTATAACCTAAATGAGACTCCATCATCTTTGACAAGAAAACAATTTATTATCCAGTCTTTTTTCATTTGTAACTCTTTCCAGTACATCCATAAAAGTCTTCAGGACTTTGTTTATTGAGTCTCTTTCAAAGATTTCTATAAACTTATATATGACTTTTTATCCATATATTTTTAGCATTTTATTAAAATTTATTGCTCAAATTTCTGACTTTCCATAAGATTTTACATAATGAGTTTCTTTTCCTTTATTCATATGATAGAAATTGATCTACTTTGGATAACAATGAAATTGTTATAATTTGAATCAATGAACATCACTTCAAAGTATGAGGCTGATTCAAAATTGGATCATTTATGATATTAGTAACATATCCTTGAATAGATTCTATGTATAATGCAAGTGGTAATTACTGCTCTGACACTTTGAAAAAAATACCAAATAAGCTTGGAAGATTTAAGAAAATTTTCATCTTTATAGGGTGAAAGTCTGTATTGAAATGCACAAAACAGAATAAGGTAAGTGATAGTGAGGATAATTTATTTCTTCCTAGTATAGGTTAAATCTCATTATAATAGGTCAAAAGGGGGGAAATCTTCATTTTGAGTTTTATTCTACTTTTCTGCCATGTAAACTAAAGTATAAATCTCCAAAAAAAGAAATTGATTAGAAAAAATCATCCTGTTTAGATAAAAATGTAATTCTTATGTAATCCTATTAATGTAGATTGGGTAAGGACTTTAAATATCAGGTAAGGATTAACAATCAAAAATATTTAAGTATAGCATCAGTTTTCAGTGTCTAACAAAATAACATGATTATTACACAATTAAATATGATGAACAAAATGATTTATGTCTCTTTCCTACAGACCTTTCCAGACACAACAGCATTGTGCTATTAACAAAATAATCTTATTCTAAAAGACAGAATCAATACCTCTATGTGGCCTGAAAAAAAATGGTTAATAGTCCCTGAACATAAAGAATAACCTACAAATCATATAAAAATTGACATCTCTTCATTAAAGTATATTTTCTCATGAAGATTTTCATAACATGACCCAAAACCCTTAATGCTGTTAGAAATTTTTCTGCAAGATTTGCTTGAAACTCAATAAAATTTTTTGATAACCTTGTAGAAACAAAATAAATAAACAATATAAAGTTTTGAGACAATAATATTTTGTAATCCAAGGAAGGAAAATAGACAAGATGGTCATTTGAGATAATGGAAATGTGTCAGCAACATGTTTTGGCACACAGAGGTAGCATGAGAATAAGCTTGAGGAACATTGGAATAGAAGATGTTGTCAGTATGGCTCCAATAATGTTGACATCTACAAGTCAAATGGTGACCAGCATGAAATTTAAGTATATTCTATACATATTAATTAAAATCTTAGGAAATTTTCTTAAAATTCACTAACTGGTTGCTCAGTCTCTTAACTGCCAGTTTTATATCTTTGTTCCTGAATGCATAAATAGAAGGATTTAAGATAGGGGTAATAATAAAATCAATAATAGCAAGAAACTTATCCATTGGCATTGTAGGAAATGGCCACACATAGATAAAGATGCATGGGCCAAAGAAGAGGATTACTACACTGATGTGAGCTGACAAAGTAGAGAGAGCCTTGGATAATCCAACAGAAGAGTGTTTTTGAACAGTCACCAAAATATAAATATAAGAGATGAACAAGAGAAATACAGTGACAATGGAGATGAAACCACTGTTGCCAGTGACAATGAACTCCATCTTATCTGTGTCTATACAAGCCAATTTGATGAAATGAGGAAGGTCACAATAAAAACTGTCAACTTCATTAGGGCCACAAAAGGGCAGATTTACCACAAAAGCCAACTGAATCAGTGAATGTATGAGACCAATAGCCCAAGCAGATATCTGGAGAAAAATGCATGTTCTTTGTTTCATAATAGTCAAATAGTGAAGAGGCTTACATATAGCTACATATCTATCAAAGGCCATTGAAATGAGTAATGCCATCTCAGTTCCTCCCATTAAATGAATGAAGAATATCTGAGTGACACAGCCTTGAAATGATATGGTTTTGTGCTCATGGAAAAGATCAGAAATCATCTTGGGAACTACAACGGTGGAGAGACACATGTCAATAAAGGAGAGATTAGCCAACAGAAAATACATAGGAGACTGTAGTTGAGGGTCAGAAGTTACTGTGAGTACAATGAGAAGGTTTCCCAACACAATAGCAACATAAAAGATGGAGGAGAAAACTAAAAGAAGATGCTGCATGGACCAAGATCTAAAAATTCCCAAAAGCACAAACTCTGACACCATGGAATAATTCAATTCATTCATTGGACTGATTGCAATGGTACCTGGAAGGAAGAAAATGAGAAAGAAATCAGAACACTTTTATTACAAAAGTATTTCATATTAAAATTCTAATATTCCACATAGTGTATGAAATTGAGGAGGCAGAACCAAGATGATGGAATAATAGGAAAAATACAGTGAACTTTCCTGCAAAACTCACTGAAACAGATCTAGAAAACTTCCTAATTTAATTCTGATGTGATATAATTAAAAAAAATTCTCAACAAAACTTTATTTTCTTAATATTGTCAGAAGAAGAAAGAGTATGTGGACAATGGCTATATTAGCCAGGAGTGTGAGCACAGAACACATCAAAACAGACAGAGATAGTCCTTGAGGAAAAAGAGGTATCTGTTATATAGATGCGTTTCAGGAAAATTACAAAGCTAGGTGGTGCAGTGGATAGAGCACCAGCGCTGAAGTCAGGAGGACCTGATTTCAAATCTGGTCTCAGACACTTAACACTTCCTAGCTGTGTGACCCTGGGCAAGTCACTTAACCTCAATTGCTTCAGCAAAAAAAAAAAAAATTACAAAGCTAACAGATGCCAATAAGTAGCTTAATCAATCCAGGTCCCCAATATAGGGGGAATGAGAAGAAATTGCAATTAGGGGTGGAGTTAGTTCCTTGGGAAGAGGCTCTAGCTGATAGTTACTAAGAGAGAAACAAGTTCAAAAGTAAATAGTCATAGTCATTTTCAGATCCCAGTTTTACAGCACAGTCTCATTGTCACCTATTAGCCCAGCCTGCAGAGTAATAATCAGAACAAAGAATAATTTATAATTCTGCCACATTTAACCAGATGGTATTTATAAACAGCTAATGGGGGATGAATCCAGGAAAAGGCTTCTGTTACAACCAAACCCAAATAAAAACTTTGCAGAGCTCTAATCAGGGGTCACAAATCAGACTTTACTCTGGTTCAGACTATATTGAGAACTCCTATAGTTTGTACATCGTCAGGTAAGCTGCCCCTGAAATCTTGAAATAAAACCCAGTACTTCCTAGAAAATATCAATAGGCCCAACCCAAAAAGAAGGGATTAAAAAGTAAAATAGAGAAATAACTAAAAAAATCACACCATTAAAAGCTATTTTAGTAATAGAAACACTCAAAACATAAATGCAATATAGAATGTCAGCAAAATATGTAAGAGCAAGGTGAGATAGAGACAGAAAGAGAGAGACAGCTAGGCATCCGGCAGGAGCGGGAAATCAAGGGAGAGGGGTAAGGAAGAATGGAGGGAAATAGAGAGTGATATAAAACTTCAATTAAATCCCTGAAGTGATGAAGAAAGAATTTTTGAAAGAGATGAAAATATGTATATTGATTAAATAGAAAATGACACTTTAATATAAGAAAGAATGAGCTCACAAAATTTTTTTTAAAAAATTTGCATATACTTGAACAAAGTAATGACTATTGAAATGATAAGAACCAAGAAAGCATTATATACAATAACAATAACATTGTATTAAGAATAACTTTGAGTGAATAAGTGATTTTAAATAATATAAAAATCCAAATTCACTACAAAGGACGCATAAAGTAAGAAGTTATTTGAATCTAGAGAAATAAGTGCTAAATAAAAGTATGCATAAAATGATTTTACATATATAAACATATATATATATGTGTGTCTACTAGTCATCTCAAGGGTTGGGAGGAAGGAAGAAAAAAAGGGGGGAGAGTTAAATGATGTTTATTATATACTTAAGAGGAATACCATCTTGTACATAATAGATTTACAATGTCATAGGAAATCATCTTTCTTTATTCTGCTATGTCATGGAAATGTTTATTTATTAACTTATTAAAACCTAAATTAAGCAAAAAAAAATGTAATGACTTTAGGATAAACAAATACAAGCTTTTCATCTTGGAAATTTAAAGTTTCTACAATATAGTTCTCACATACCTTCCCAGTCTAATTTTGTAATATTTGTGTTCTAGACAAACAGCCCCACTAGGTTCTCATCATTATAGCATTCTCTCTCACAAACATAATTTTGACTTCATGTCAAAATGCACTCCCATTTTATCTCAGACTCATAAACTCCTGAGCATATCTCAGATGTCTCCTGTTATTTGAAACCTTGCTTGACTTCACTACTTATAAGAAAACTTTCTCTCTTAAAATATTTTATGCTGCATTATATAAATATGTGCATTTATGTAAAACTGTGTTTATAATAATTAAGGAAACCAATTATTCATTTATTGTTTCCATATCTCCACAGTCCAAAAGAATTCCTCATATATATAGTAAGTGGTTAATGAAGACATTTTTAAAAATGTGATGAATGAATATATAAACAAGTGAATTGTCTGTCAAAACCACATCTATAAATATGTAGTGAGATTGACTCATACAACATGTAACCCCTCAGAAATTCTTCTATAACTGCTAAACCATCTTCTTGATCCCCATCCTAAACCATAAGCTCAGATATCCAAAATAATATTTATAAAACTAAAGACCACTTTCTCCACCCCATATATCCAGAACATCTCCATCTTTCTCCCAGAATATCCTACAGCTATTTTAATATGACCATACCCTCAAGTCAACATGATTTCTACTATCATATATTAAACCGTCACACTTCCTATCCATTTGGAATATTTAATGAATTACAATATAGTGAATTACAATTTTGTCATACAAAACAAAACTTCTGACACTTTTCCAGTTGAAATGTGTATGATAGCATATATCTAGCAGGGGCCCTGAGCACTGCATATTAAAATAAATTTTTACAGCTCATGCCATATCCATTTTTTAAATATTTAAAGACTGAAATTTGAGGTACTGTATAGCAGTAGTATTATTACTCTTCTGTCTTATCACCTTCAAACTTACTTCTTGAACCTTTTCATATAACATTTCTTTAAGTATAATCCATGGATCCTGGTAGCTCCCTAAAATTCTCTCAGGAATTTAATTTCCACAATGATGCAAAACCGCTATGTCTGTTAAAATGATTCTCTATTTTTCAATTACTTATCTTTCTGAGGCCAGATTGTTTTCATCTACTTCTACTAAAATAACATATTATACCATACTGAATGCATATGTATAAGAATTCTATTATCTCTTATTAAAGGAGATATTAAGATTTTCAAAAGAATGTAAAACGAGAGAACTCTTCTCATTAATTTTTTTAGAAAATGGTTATTATTCATTAAGATATTCCTGCTAACATAATTGATAAATTATTATAAATCATATTATTATAAAGTATATATATATAAATTCTTATAAATTAGAGCTTATTATAAATTAAATAAATGATTATGAATCAATATATATAGGATTTTACAATTTCTAGACATAAACAACACTGGAAAAAAAGTTGCTTGACACAAGCTTCTCACCAAGTTTCTACCAAATAGTTCCTACCTACCTTTCCATCTAAATTTAAGAGGGTAAAGATTTTTGGTCCGAAGAGTGAAAAGTTTGAGACATGCTGCTCTGCTCCAACTAGATTAGAATGCCTTGTTCCAAAACCATACCTTTCTTTCACCTCTTTTATCAAGATATTCTTTTGGCTGAATAAACAATGCGCTGACAACTTTCTATATGAATTCTACCCAAATTTAAAGGACCAACTTAAGCTCCTCCATAAAGTCTCCTAGTTGCCTCACTGTTCAATGACTGGACCTTCCTCTAAATTCCTGCAGTATTTTTGAATATTCTGTAGATACCCTTGTCTTTTAAAACATACCTTCTTCATTGCACATGTTTCAGCGATACCAGATTGCTTGTTGAACTGGGGAGGGGATAGGTGGGTGAGGGAGGGAGAAAAATTTAGAACACAAAGTTTTGCAAAGGTGAATGCTGAAAGCTATCTTTGCATGCATTTGGTAAAAATGTAATTTTGTTAAATACTATCGGAAAAAATTCTAAATCAACATACCTTTTCTCTTTTTCATTTGTATTCCACTTCATAAAACCCCAGTTTAAGTGCTTTGTATTCAAAAGTATGATTTGATCTTCTTTTCATTCTATCCTTGTTCACAATGATCTGCATATATCAATAATGATGAAAATGTTCTTGCACAAAATAAATTGAAACTTAATAAAGAAAAAAGAAGTGGAAGGAAGAAATTGCTGTGGAAAACTAAGGGTGAAAAGGTGGAGTAAAATCATGAGAAGCCTGAATGAGAAGATAGCAAAAGAAAGAAAGAAAAGAAAAAGAAGGGATCAATGAAACATACAAGTTCATACAGAATTATGCCATGCTAAATGACTTTGTTCACATGAAACTTCAAAAATTTTTATGCTTCTCCAACTGGATCATTGATCTTGATTCTGTTCCAAACTTGATATTTATAAACAAAGTTGCAAATTAAGTTCCATGTAGTTGGGCATTGTAAAGGGTTCAGTTAATCTTCTTAAAAGAACTTAAAAGTATCTGTCTTTCAGAATACTTGTGCTGACAAACACCTGATTGCTGTCTAATTCATTGTCTGGAAAAATTAACTTCAATAAATGATCTTTCCCCATATCTTGCTCCAGAATTGACCACACTTCCAGGGAATTATAAAATCTGGATTCAATAAAGATGTCACAGAATTTCAGAAGCTCATTTGAGAGGCCTATAGTTGTTCTAGTGCAACCTATAAAGATACAGGAATATCCTAAATAATTTCTATAAATGCTTACGCCACATTTTTAAATAGAATAACAGGACAATGGAATGTGTTGCTTCTTAGGACATGCCAGTTCACTTTTCCTTAGCTCTATTTTGAATAACCAAATGTAACTTGAATAAAGACAAGGACAACAGGTCTATCACCAGCATTATTTAGGATAATTCTTTGTTAATATAAACTATATAAAATAAAAATTTTATAATTACTGCAATATACAACACTTGATTCAAATGAGTTTTCCATCTGCTAAAATCATGAGGACTTATTCATAGGAATGATCTCATTACAATTCTTCTCTGTGTCAATTGCTTACTTTAAATAGAGGACTTTATCTTCCACCTACTTAAGTTGCATTTTAATTAAATAGTTTACATTGCAAGATTTAAAAAATTATTTGCAACCTATCTCTGTGGTCACTTTTTGTCATATGTAAATTTGACAATCATGCAATTGGGTTTCAGGAAAGATCTCTGGATCTGGAGTTAAGAAATGTGGGCTTGAATACTATTTTGTTCTAATCTGAAAAAGTTCTTTCTTGAACCAAGAACTTTTCAGTGAAGCATTTTATTACTACATGTCCTTTTTGAAAACATTTTCACAAGCTCCAAGTTTCTCTCTTACATCTTTACATTAATATTTTCACTTCAGTCTGTGTCTTTTTTTCTATCTCAGTGATCATCACATGTCTCTATTAATTATTTGTGTCTATATGGTATTGTATATAATAGTAGTTTAGCCTTTTAAACATAGTGAAGAATAGTACATGGGGGGAGAGGGTGCCACAATGAACATAGTGGTAGATCTAAAATCAGGAAAACATGAATTCAAATACAGATTCAGATACTATGTAGTTGTAAGCAATTTAATCTTTGTTTGCCTCAGTTCTCTTAATTTCAAATTGGGAATAACAATAGCATCTACCCCATAGAGTTGTGAGGATCAAATGTGATATGTGTTTTTTTAAAGCACTTAGAATATGGCTTATACACAATAGAAATTCTTATTTTTAATATATTAAATGGTACTTAAAATTTTTTTCCACTATAATTTCTGATACGCAAGCAAATGAGACAAGTCAGTACCAAAAGTCCTAGTGTAACGTTATTATCACCTGGTTGTATTTAATTATGAGTTTCTATGTGTGTGCTGTGTTTACACTCTACTTCTCTCTCAGTGCTCTCCCTTTGTGGTTGTCCCTTCTTTTTATCCTTTATCAAAACCTATATAACAAATAAAATTACAATTTTAAAAAATGGACCATAAAATTATTTCAAGCAATAATCAACACAGAGGATTTCAATAGTTCCTAAAATTTGTTAGCAAGAAATTTTAGCATGCATGTACTCCTTACCAATTTAGACTCTATTAAATTGGTGACCAACAACTATATAAGTTTTTGTGTTATATACTTTTCAATCCAGGACCAAATAATGCAGCCACAAATGGATGGGACCCAACTAAATCCGCCATCAGTTATACTAATCCTTCCAATTGATGAAAATGGCTGATATGTGAAATCATTAAGCTATATTTGTGTTTTGGTTAGTGACTGCTATCAATTAACATCATACTCTTGCCTCAATTCAGCTCTTCAGTCCATTCACATATTCTGTGAGACACAGAACAGTGTGTTACAAAACAGCATAGTGTAATAAGATTTATTTTGCTCACCAGTTTTGATCAATAAAGCTCAGAGATAGAGGTAATACTCTTTAATTTCAGTAGAACTACCACCAATTTCCATTTCCCATTTTTTATCCAATATTGTTCCCTGCTGTTCTCTATGACTCACCAGGCAGACACTGATAGTCTTCCACCTTTTGGATAATCCAGTGTGGAACAAATGAGTGTGCTTTATTCCAAATTCTCTGTCCCAATAATTGAAATCTGCTCCTCAGAAGCTGAATTTCCACTATCTTCTTTATCGCTTTGATGCAGATGATCTGTAGGTATTTGCATAGGGTAATAATATTATTTCCAGATCATGATGGTAGGGAATGAGGGAATTGTTCCCTAAGGGGATTTTAAAGATACAGTTCATACTTCAGCTCTTTACAATATAAAACAAAAAAGTTTACTTTCCTTCAAATGCCATGGACAAACCCATTTGCATCCAATTTCATATAAGTCCTGGCATATTCTTGAAGTACTACTCACACCCCATAATTTATCTTACTACAAGTATCAGCTATTTAAACTTTGGGATGGGAAGGAACTTGGTTTGTAACTGAGTTTTGTGACGTCAATAGCGAATCTTGCTTTAGTTCATTTCTTCTATGAAAAGTCCCTGAGATGATCCTCCTCCACCCTTACCCAGAATGGGAAGGTAGGGTAGATTCAACCCAGAAAACTTGAGGTCCTCAAAAGCTTCAATGACAATCTTGCTATGAAAATTGCACCTCAAAGATGTCAAGGACCATTTTGGTCCCTACATTTGTAGTCCCAAAAGACCCTGAAGTTTTTGGTGGCACAAAATATCAACATAAGTTAAATTGTGTAACATAAATTCCATTGGACTTAGCTGAACATCTCAAGGGGTTCTTGTGGCAACTAAATTGCAATGTTATTTTTAAAATCTTTCAATAACCTTGAGAAGAAAAATAGGCCATAGCTTCTTTCCATAATTTCATTCACCTGGGTATAATATAAATTTCAGTGGATTTTTGTCATAATATCTAGTTTGCCACTCCAGGCCTGCTATTTAGATATTCTCTGATGTGGATGAAATAATTTTTCTTCTCTGGGTAACAGTTTCCTCAGTGATATCTAAGAACCTTTGATCTATAAATATATGATAAAGCCTATGTTCTATGAGCCTATCATACATAAAACGTAACAAATGGATCACATAATCTGCAAAGTGACTGCTTCAAAATGTGTAATTATGATAGTACAAATATATTGTCTTTGATCATCTGACTGTTCCCATATTTCTCCTCACAACAAGAAATAAAAATATATTTGTGTTGTGCATCTTATACACTATTCTCTACTATTAGTAAATCTTTTCAAAACACCTACTTAATATGTTCTTGGGTTGCTTAAGAACTGGTATTAGCCATTGTCCTAAACATGGATAAATTTAAAATATTAAATAAAGTCTCTGAGAGCCAGCTCACAATTACAGGAAGATTGGGACTGAGAACTATACATGGGAGGGCAACTTATAAGAAGCTTTTTGCCAAAAATGGGATAAAGAAAGGACAAGAAACAAAGATAAGTTTTATAGAGATGTGGAAAAGTTTCAAACTTCCCTCTCCAGTGTAGAACATTAACTGGCAATTTTAGTGCATGATAGTTGGCTGTCAAACAAGTCCTTATTTGTCCTTTCCAGTTAAGTAAGGTTGCAAATGAGAAGAGGAAGCCATTTCCCAGAGACTTCAACTCATCTCTCACTTTCCAACCACCACCCAAACATAGATAAACTTCTCTAATCTCTCAAATCACCAAGAAGATTTGAAAGGGAGATTTTATCATGTAGGGGACTGAGAATGAAAATAGGTTAAACTGTGATTATCTCCCTTGGACTGGGCTGAATTGAGAGTATAACAAGGTAGAACACTGGACCCCAAAATAATGGTAAATAATGAAGAACTCAAAATCAAAGAAAAGAGGGTGAGATTGACCCCAGATGAAAGAATTAGGGTGATATCATCATTGATGATAGAGAGAATGACTAATAGAAAATTGTACAACGTTATAATTTTTTAAAAAGATCCATATAAGTAAAAAGTAATACCTCTAAATTTAAGTATGTTGATGCAAAGCCTATGGAAGTTCCTTTTCTGAATTTGAAGTTCCATTCCTGTTCTGAGAGTTTGTGATTATATGAACTCAATGGAACAACATTTATGATAGGAAAAAAAATGGTCCAAAACAATATAAACTAGTGTAAAAAAAGACTGGCTTGAAGTCAGGGAGACTTGAATTCAGTTACTATTTCTAACACATGTTGAATGTCAAAGCTTGATCAATAAAAACACTTTACTTCTCTTCCTAAACTGCTCTCAACTGCTAAAAGTGACAGCACAGGTAATAATCCACAATAGTCAAAGATGTTTACTCTTAGGGAATGCTCTATACTGAGGAAGTCACAGATCATCTCCCAATCTTCCCAATGGTTACTGACTTTATAGTCTTATAGAATCACCTAAAAACAGGTATATTCATCTCGTTTTTGGACATATATATGCAGATATGAACAGAGTCTGACAGAGTAAAACTGCTCTCTAGCTCAGTATAGAGTAAAAAATTTCAAGAAAGGTCGGTTTCACTGTCTTGTTCAGCCCAGGTCTGATAGACTTGGGAAAGTCAGTGAGAAAGTCTTACTTACAGCAAATTTGCAACTCAGACCCTCAGTTCTGGCTCAGTAGAGGAACAAATCAATGAGGCAGCTTGCAGTCCCAACTCAGAAGGCAAATTCTGTGAATTCAGGTTGTTTCTTTTTTTTCTTTTTTTTAATTAAAGCTTTTTATTTACAAAACATATGCATGGGTAATTTTTCAACACTGACCCGTGCAAAGCTTTCTGTTACAAATTTTTCCCTCCTTCTGGCCACCCCCTCCCCTAGATGGCAGGAAATTTAATACATATTAATTATATTAAAATACATGAAAAATCAAATATATATATATATATGTATTATATATGTATATAATACATATTTATACAGTTATCTTGCTGTATAAGAAAAATTTGATCTACAAGAAAAAAAATCTGAGAAGGAAAACATAATGTAAGCAAACATCAATACAGAGAGTGAAAATGCTATGGTGTGGTCCAGACTCAGATCCCACAGGCCTCTCCCTGGGTGTGTATGGCTTTCTTCATCACTGAGCAATTGGAACTGGTTTGAAACATTTCATTGTTGAAGAGAACCATTTCCATCAGAATTAATCATCATATAATCTTGCTGTTGTCATATACAATGATCTCCTCTGCTCATTTCACTCAGCATCAGTTGATGCAAGTCTCTCCAGGCCTCTCTATCATTCCAATTCATTTTGTTTCTTAAACAGAGGAGACAAAGCTGCCCCCTAGAAAGGGGGATCCTATGTTTAAAGCTAAGGCTCAGATCTGCACAGGAAAGTTGGGACAATGTCACTTTTACCCCAGGAGCAGAGCTCGACCTTAAAAGTAAAAATAAATAAATAAATAAATAAATAAATAAAGGAAATACTGAAAGAAAATGAACAAAAAACAGAAAAGAACCTTGTACTAGAAAGCTACTATAATGACAGGGTAGACCAAAACACAGTCTCAGATGAGGATAGAAGATGCACAGAGGAAATCTCAAAGAGTAAATAAAGGGTTCTCAAGGCAAAAAGCCCTTCTTCTTGGAAATGCTGATAAAATACTTTAAAAGTCACATAAGAGAGGAAGAAAAAAAAGGAGACAAGAAATGAGAAGTATGCATGAGAAAATCAACAGTTTTGAAAAGGGAAGAAAAAATTGTCTGAAGAAAACTCCTTAAACTGTAGAATAGACAAAACAGAAAAAGAGATACAAAAAGTAACCAAAGAAAATCAAACATGAAAAACTACAAGAGGGAAACAATGGAAGCAAATGATTTAGTGAGACAGCAAGTATCAGTCAAACAAAAAAAAAAGGTAAGAAAACTTCAAATTCCTCATTGGCAAAACAGCTTACCTGGAAAATAGATCCTGGAGAGATAATTTAGACATTATTGGCCTACCTGAAGTCCGTGTCCAGAAAAAGAACCTGGATAGCATTATACAACAGGTCATTAAGGAACACTGCCCCAATATTCAAGAAACAGAAGTGGAAATATTCACTGAAAGCATCCACTGATCACTTCTGGAAAGAGATCCCACAAGGAAAACCCCAAGGAACATCACTGCAAAACTCCAAAATTATAATCTCAAGGAAAAAGCACTGCAAACTGCTAGAAAAAAAGAAATTGAATATCAAGGAGCAACAGTCATGATTACCCAGCATCTGGCAGCTTCTACAATAAAGGATCAAAGGGGCATGAATGCCGTATTCCAGGCAGCACCAAAAGTTAATTAGTGGAATTGCCCCAGGGCAAACTACTACAGTCACTGCTTCTCTGCTTTAAACAGACCCCAAGCTTTTTAAAAAAATGAGTAAGAAACAGAAGAGAGCTCTCACCAAAGACAGTTTTTATGGAGAGAAAAATGGCAGACCAAAGATCCTGAAGTTCCTATAGGTAAAGCAACTCCAGAGAAAGCCATCAAGGGAAATATGACCTGGTTCCCCTTTCACAAGGTTTTCCTGGAAGAATGAATAAAGAATCTCAAAAGAGAATATTGATGCAAAAATTTTAAATAAGATATTAGCAATGAGATTACAGAAAGTCATCCCCAGGATAGTACACTATAACCAAGTAGGATTTATACCAGGGATGCAGGGCTGGTTCAATATTAGAAAAACTATCAGCATAATCAATTATATTAATAACCAAACTAACAAAAACCATATGATTATCTCAATAGATGCAGAAAAAGCCTTTGATAAAATCCAACACCCTTTCCTATTAAAAACACTAGAGAGTATAGGAATAAATGGGCTTTTCCTTAAAATGATCAGTAGCATCTATTTAAAACCATCAGCAAGCATCATATGTAATGGAGACAAACTAAAACCATTCCCAATAAGATCAGGAGTGAAACAAGGCTGCCCACTGTCACCAT
>JAJPUD010004318.1:21094-58268 GCA_023553655.1 Myrmecobius fasciatus
GGGAGGGGACTGGGGGTAAAATTTGTAATGGAAAGCTTTGTAAAGATCAATGTTGGGAAACTACCCATATACATGTTATACAAATAAAAAGCTTTAATTAAAAAATAAAGAATCTGAAAAGAGAGCTAGATGATAAATGTGGAAATGAATTGAGATCAGTGCAAGAAGCCCTCCAAAAGAGATATGAAAAAGACACCAATTTATTGAAAAACAAATTTGATGAAAGGGAAAAAGACAATAATGCACTGAAAAACAAAATTGGTGTAGTGGAAAAAGTATGCAATGAACAAATTGGCCAGTTACAAACAGAGCAGAAAAAGGTAACTGAAGAAAATAATACATTGAAAATTAGAATTGAACAAATGGAAGTGAATGACTCAATAAGACTCCAAGAATCAGTTAAAAAAATGAAAAAAAAAAGAAGAAAATATGAAATATCTCCTAGGAAAAACAATTGACTTGGAAAATACATCTGGAAGAGACAATCTAAGGATTATTGGACTTCCTGAAAGCCATGATGAAAAAAAGAATCTAAACACTATCTTCCAGGAAATTTTGAAAGAAAACTGCCCTGATGCTTTAGAATTAGAAGGCAAAATCATCATTGAAAGAATTCACCAATCACCTCCTGAAAGAGACCCCAAAATTAAGACCCCAAGGAATATCATGGCTAAATTTCAGGACTATAGCACCAATGAAAAGATATTGCTAACAGTTAGAAACAAAAAACAATTCAAATACCCAGGAAATGTAATTAGAATTACACAAGATCTGTCAACCTCAACATTGAAGGATCAAAGGGCCTGGAACCAAATATTCCAAAAGGCAAAGGAACTTGGATTATAGCCAAGAATAACCTATCCAGCTAGAATGAGCATTATCTTCCAGGGAAGAAGATGGATTTTTAATGATATACATGAATTTCACCTATTTCTAATGAAAAGACCAGATCTGAACAAAAAATTTGACCTCCAAACACAGAACTCAAGAGAAGCATAAAAAGGTAAAAAAGGAAAGAACTCTTGAGAACTAAATTTCTACTATGGGTATCCTTAAAGAATGGGGGTATAATTTGATATTACTTTGATAATTTGAAAAAGAAACTAGAGGTAGAAAGGCCATCATACTGGGAAAAAAGAAGTAAATGGTGGTAAAATAAGGTTAAAAAAAAGAAGGTAAAAATAAGGTAAAATCTCATAAAGAGGCAAAAAAACTAATATAATTGAGGGAAATAAGGGAGGGAGATGAGCATTGTGTAAATCTTACTCTCATCAGATTGGGCTCTAAAAGAGTATATCAGACACATTTGGTTTTACCAAGAAACTTGTCCTTCCTTATAGGGAAGTGGGAGGGAAAGAAGGAAAAGAAAAGGATAAACTAATAAAAGGGAAAATAGAAGAATCAGGAGAAAGGAGTAAAAGAGGGGGAGGGGCTCCAAAGGGGGGAGGACTGTTTGGGGGAAGTGGTCATCAAAAGCAAAATACTGGGGAGGGGGAGGAGAGAAAGGGGAAATGAAAGAGAAAAACATAACTTGGTTAAATAAGATGACAGGAAATACAGAATTACTTATTTTAACTATGAATGTGAATGGGATGAACTCTCCCATAAAGTGGAAGTGGATAACAGACTCCAACAATAAGTTGTTTACAAGAAACCCATCTTATGCATAGAAACACATACAGAGTGAAGTTAAAGGCTGGAGCAGAATCTATTATGCTTCAGGTGAACAAAAAAAAAAAAAGCATGGGTAGCAGTCCTTATCTCAGATCCAGTCAAAGCAAAGATAGATATAATTAAAAGAGATAAGGGAGGAAATCATATTTTACTAAAGGATACCATAGATAATGTAGCAATATCAATACTAAATATATATGCAACAAGTGGTATAGCATCCAAATTCCTAGAAAAGAAATTAAGAGAGATGCAAGAAGAAATAGACAGCCAAACTATACTAGTGGGAGATCTCAAACTTGTTCTCTCAAAACTAGATAAATCAAACTACAAAATAAATAAGAAAGAAACTAGGGAGGTAAAAAAATTGTTTGAAAAGTTAGGCATGATAGATCTTTGGAGAAAATTGAATGGAGACAGTAGGGAGTTTACTTTTTTTCTCTGCGGTTCATGGAACTTATACAAAAATTGACCATGTGTTAGGGCATAAAAACCTCAAAATCAAATGCAGAAAGTCAGAAATAGTAATTGCATCTTTTTCAGATCATGATGCAATAAAAATCACATGCAATTTAAGGCCAGGAGAAAATAGACCAAAAGTTAATTGTAAATTAAATAATCTAACCTTAAAGAATTAATGGACAAAAGAGCAAATCATAGACACAATCAATAATTGCATCCAGGAGAATGACAATAATGAGACAACATACCAAAATTTGTGGGATACAGCCAAAGAGGTTATAAGGGGTAATTTTATAGCTCTAGATGCTTACTTGCATAAAATAAAGAAAGAGAAGATCAATGAATTGGGCTTACTATTTAAAAAAAAATAAAACTAGAAAAAGAACAAATTAAAAACCTTCAATTAAATGCCAAATTGGAAATTCTGAAAATAAAAGGGAAGATTAATAAAATTGAAAATAAGTAAACTATTGAATTAATAAACAAAACTAAGAGTTGGTTTTATGAAAAAACCAACAAAATTGATAAGCATTTAGTTAATTTGATTAGAAAAAGGAAAGAGGAAAATAAAATTATTAGTCTCAAAAATGATAAGGGGGAACTTTCCTCCAATGAAGAGGAAATTAGAGTAATAATTAGGAGTTCCTTTGCACAACTTTATGCCAATAAATTTGGTAACCTAAATGAAATGGAGGACAAAAATATAGATTACCCAGACTAACAGAAGAGGAAATAAACTACTAAATAGTCCCATTTTAGAAAAAAAGAAGAGAGAACAAGTCATTAATCAGGTCCCTAAGAAAAATTTCCAGGACCAGATGGATTTACATGTGAATTCTACTAAACATTCAAAGAACAATTAACTCCAATACTATATAAACTATTTGAAAAAATAGGGAATGAAGGAATCCTATCAAATTTCTTTTATGACACAGACATGGTACTGATACCTAAACCAGTAGAATGAAAACAGAGAAAGAAAATTATAGACCAATTTCCCTAATTAATATTGATGGGAAAGTCTTAAATAAAACATTAGCAAAGAGATTACATAAAATCAGGACTATATCAATAACCAAATTAACAAAAAGCATATGATTATCTCAATAGATGCAGAAAAAGCATTTGATAAAATCCAACATCCATTCCTATTAAAAACACTAGTGAATATAGGAATAAATGGACTATTCCTTAAAATAGTCAGTAGCATCGGTTTAAAATGATCAGCTAGCGTCATATGTAATGGTGATTACCTGGAAAGCAAATTTGCAGGATACAAAATAAATCAACATAAATTATCAACATTTTTTCACTAACAAAATCCAACAGCAAGAGATACAAAGAGAAAATCTATTTAAAATAACTCGATAGTATAAAATATTTAGGAATATATCTGCCAAGGGAAAATCAAAAACTACATAAGCAAAACTACAAAACACTTTCCACATGAATAAAATCAGATCTAAACAATTGGGAAAATATCAAGTTCTCTTGGATAGGTTGAGCGAATATAATAAAGATGGCAATAATATCTAAAGTAATCTAATTATTTTGTGCTATACCAATCAAACTCTCAAGAAAATATTTTACTAATCTAGAAAAATAACAATAAAATTCATCTGGAAGAAAAAAATGTCAAAAATTTCAAGGGAATTAATAGGGAAAAAAAAGCAAATGAAGGTAGCCTAGCTGTACCAGATCTAAAACTATAGTATAAAGCAGGGGTCATCAAAACCATTTGATACTGACTAAGAATCAGAGTAGTTGATCAGTGGAATAGGTTAGGTTCACAGGACAAAATAGTCAATGACTGTAGTAATCTAGTGTTTTACAAATGCAAAGACCCCAGCTTTGGGAATAAGAACTCACTATTTGATAAAAACTGCTGGGAAAATTGGAATTTAATATGGAAGAAAATAGGCATTGTCCCACACCTATCACCATATACCAAGATAAGGTCAAAATAAATTCATGATATAGACATAAAGTATAATATGATCAATAAATTAGAAGAATATAGGCTGGTTTACCTCTCAGATCTGTGGAGGAGAAAGGAATTTGTGACCAAAGAAAAACTAAAGATCATTATAAATCATAAAATAAATAACTTTGACTATATCAAGTTAAAAAGTTTTGTACAAATAAAATGAATGCAAACAAGATTAGGAGGGAAGCAATAAACTGGGAGGCCATCTTTACATTAAAGGATTCTGATAAAGGCCTCATTTCTAAAATTTGTAGAGGATTGACTCAAATTTATAAGAATTCAAGCCATTCTCCAATTGATAAATGATCAAAAGAGATGAGCAATTTTCAGATGAAAAAATTGAAACTATTTCTAATCATATGAAAAGGTGCTCCAAATCACTTTTTATCAGAGAAATGCAAATTAAGACAGCTCTGAGATATCCCTACACACAGGTCAGATTGGCTTAGATGACAGGACAAGAAAATGATGAATGTTTGAGGGGATGTGGGAAACCTAGGACATTGATACATTGTTGGTGGAACTGTGAACACATCCAAACATTCTGGAGAGCAATTTGGAACTATGCTCAAAAAGTTATCAAACTGTGCATACCCCTTGACACAGCAGTATTTTTACTGGGCCTATATCCCAAAGAGATCTTAAAGAAGAGAAAGGGACCCACATGTGCAAATATGTTTGTGGCAGCCCTTTTTCTAGTGGCAAGAAACTGGAAACTGAATGGATGTTCAGGAATTAGAGAATGGCTGAATAAATTATGGTATATGAATCTTATGGAATAATATTGTTCTGTAAGAAATGACCAGCAGAATGATTTCAGAGAGGCCTGGAGAGACCTACGTGAACTGATGCTAAGCGAAATGAGCAGAACCAGGAGATCATTATACACAACAAGATTATACAATGATCAATTCTGATGGACATGGTTCTCTTCAACAATGAGGTGATTCAAACCAGTTCTTATTGTTCAGCGATGAAGATAGTCATATACATCCAGAGACAGGCCTGTGGAAATTAAATGTGGACTGCAACATAGCATTTTAAATGCTTGCATTTTGTTTTCCTTCTTAGGTTATTTTTTTTCTCTTTCTTGATGTTATTTTTCTTGTGCAGCAAGATAAATCCAATATATGTATACAAATCTATACAATTATCATATATTTTAACATATTTAACATGTATTAGACTATCTGCCATCTAGAGGAGGGGTGGGAGGAAGAAGGAGAAACATTTGGAACAAAAAAAGATTTTGCAAAGGTCAACGTAAAAAAATTACTCATATATTTTGTAAATAAAAAGCTTTAATAAACAAAAAAATTAAAGTGATGTAAATATACTTTTAATGCCTTGTGAGATAATTGGCTGCTCATCTCAGAAAGCTTCTGAATAAAATAAATAATATGACAAAATCAGAGTATCTAAAGTTTGGACAATTAATGTGGTTAACCTAATGCCACAATATCAGACTGTGTAAATATTCTAATTGTTTGATGCATCCTCATGCATAGTTTAAAAACCCCAAAATCAAAAAACATTCCAGAGAAATTCCATTATTCTAAAAAGACAATGTTAAAATTCACATACACAGAACACAAAGAAAAAGAAATGAATTGTTGATTTTACCATAAATTTTATCTCAATATTATGGGTTAAACAGATATTTGCCTTTGATCACATATTGTCACATATTTTGCTCACAATATCTAGCAATAAAAATGATTTTTACATAAAGTAATTCATTGTAGAGATAAGGAGGATGTCCCTTCCAAGTATTTTAAATTCTTCACCCAGTAGAACTGCTGAATACTAACAATTTGTTTCAACAACCATGAAGGGAACTGAATGAAGCAGATGTTGTGGAGCACTTATGAGTTTAAACAGACAGTGATGATGCTTTGGTTATTCACTGCACTTCAGCCCATTTGCCAATTCTATAATCTTTTGCATTGCCACTGATATTGATGACTCTCTAAAAAAAAGTGGGGCTAACAACTGTGGTCCATTTAAATGCAATTATCAGGAAACTCAACTTATCACCCCATGATATCATTGATCCTCTTTGAAAACAAAAGATGAACAGCAAGAGTTGTACAGCAAAACTGAGTAGTTCCCAAAACAATGAAATCATCAATATGGAAAACAACTGTAGAGATGATCAGAGGATTACTAGTCAAGAAAATATCTCTAGAGCATCTCTGATCTAGGAGTTTTATTCTATGTACTGATTTTACTGATATAGAAATCTCTCCTCTAACAATTCAAATTGACAACATTTGAGATTAGCAATTACCCTTCAATTTGTGAATTTAGAAAATTTCAAGGATATATGACATGTAATGAGGCACACAGCCAACATGTGTCTAAGAAAAACTTCAATTAAGGTCTTCATGATTGAAGTCAGTTCTCTATTGACTATACCAAAACTTCTTATACTATGGGTCATTACACCATATGGAGTCAAATAACTGAATATCAGGGTCATGAAAAATCTGGTAAGACCAAAAGGTTTCTGATTGCAATGACCAAAAATTAATTCAAGATAAAATGCATAATGAATTCCAGTTGGTTCTGGCAGCACTTGCCCTTGTTGCATTTTACAACTTCACTGCAGCCTAAGTTCTGAATATACAACATGTGCACTTTGCACTGTCATGCACAAATGCTGCCAGAAATGCCTCATCTCAAATTTGAGACTGGTTTACATAAAATGTCTTAGACAAAAAAAGGTTGCAAGTGAAAGAAGCTTTAGAAGTCCAGCACTAGAACACTCTCCCATTCATGTAAAATATCCATGTATAGAGTTCTGAAAAGGTTTTCAGAGAGATTTTTTTCTCACAGAATTTCCATATAAGAAGAGAAGGCAACTTTGAATCTTTGGTGATTGACAAGATAATCTTACTCTTGAGGACAAATAATTGCCTAGTTGGGTCTTCTGAATTAATCAAGACAGACAATCTATGAATTTACATTTACATTACATAAATTTATACAATCACAAAATATTTTCCTTTCCTTTTTAAAGTGTATTTTCTCTTACAAATTTGAATCTAAATTAGGAAATTATAAAAATGTACATCTTAAAATCACAGTTAAAATAGAATTGTGTAACTCCAAGGCATCCACAACATTTTATTTTGTGTTTCTTTTTCAACAAGTACAGCAGGACCCAACATGGCTTTTAACCATAGAAATAGTCTTCTTATCAATGTGAAGAACATTAAAATGGAGTGTGCTACCTTACCATCTTAGGTCCCAGGAATGTTGTCATCCACATGTTACATGGTGATCAGCTTAAGCACTAAATAACACTCTTTCACTCAAAGTAATTTACAAAATTTTCCTAGAATTCCCTAGTTGGTTGATCAGTTTTCTCATGGCAATTTTCATCTCTTTGTTCCTGAATGTATATATAGAAGGATTTAGGATAGGTGTGATAACAAAATCAAGAATGAAAAGAAATTTATCCACAGGTACTGTAGGGAATGGCCATACATAGACAAAGATACATGGACCGAAAAATAAAACCACCACAGTGATGTGAGCTGACAAAGTAGAGAGAGCCTTAGACAAACCATTTGAAGAGTGTTTCTGAACAGTGACCAAAATATAAATATAGGAGATGACCAACAGGAATAAGGTACCTATGGAAATGAAACCACTGTTAGCAGTGACCATGAACTCCAAATTGTAGGTATCTGCACAGGCCAGTCTAATGAATCGAGGAAGATCACAATAAAAACTGTCAATTTCATTTGGGCCACAGAAAGGCAAATTTACCACAAAAGCCAACTGTGTCAGTGAATGTATGAGGCCAATTGCCCAAGAGACCACTAGGAGCATAACACACATTCTTGGATTCAAAATGGTCAGGTAGTGAAGAGGCTTGCATATGGCAACATATCTGTCAAAGGCCATGGAAATGAGCAGCACCATCTCAGTTCCTCCAAAGAGATGAATGAAGAATATCTGGGTAAGACAACCCTGGAATGATATGACTTTGTGCTCATAAAAAAGGTCATAAATCATCTTAGGAACAGCAACAGAAGAAAGACACACATCTATGAGGGAAAGGTTAGCCAATAGGAAATACATGGAAGAATATAAGTGAGGATCAGAGATGACTGTGAGCACAATAAAGAAGTTTCCCAGCACAATGGCCACATAGAACATGAAAGAGAATACCAGGAGGAAAAACTGCACAGCCCATGAACTAGAGATCCCCAGGAACACAAATTCATATACCACGGAATGATTCACTTCCGTCATTGCCCTGAATATGATATTATCTGAAAAAAAAAAGAAATTGAGAAAATGAGAACTGATGCACTAAATGTATCATGTTTTTTTTAAATTCTAATATCAAAAGGGCTTGATGTTTCAAGGAGCTTTTAAATATCTTTAAATGTCTTTTAATCATTTATAGTTTTAAAGATATATTTTTTACATACCTTGAATATGAAAAAAGTGAACTCAATGAATTCTTTATTTAAAAGTCGGTGCATTCCAAATGAATTTTGACAATCACTTTATCTTTGAGACCTCAAAAGTACCTTATAGTCACAACCCAGGCTGTGAAGAATTTATATCCTATCACCTGCTGCAACAGTCCTTTGCCCTATATATGCTTCAAAGATGCTTTCTTCTTTCTTCTTCTTGTTCATTCATTTAACTGTATCCAGTTCTTCATGATTCAGAGACTTGCCCAAGTGGTTTTCTTGGAAAATATGATGCAGTAGTGTACTATTTCCTTCTCCAGTGTATCCTCAATTTATAAATGAGTAAATGAAATAAATAGAGAGATTAAGTGACTTGCCAAGGATCACATAGCTAGTATTTGAGGAAGGATTTGAATTCAGATATTCCTGACTCTAGACTCGGTGCTCTGTCCACTGTATCACCTAACTTTCTACCTACTTCTCCATTTTCACACTTCCCCATGCTTTCTAGCCTAATACTAGATGTTAGAAAATTAACTAGATGATAGAACCACATGGGGCAGTTTTCCAGATGAGGAGTAAAACTGGATTGCATCAGAAGAACTAATCCTTTTACAGGGGTATCATTCATTCTGATCTTAGTGTGGTGCCATAACCATGAAGGCATTAGAAAAAGTTACAGATTCCAAGTATAAAAGAGGAAGCAGGGCCAAGCATGAATCTTCAAGGAATAAGAGGCTAATGCTTTTTCCACAAATAAGTAGGTGAAGATACTGTTCATGAATACAATCTAAATGCAGCTAAGTATAACCCTGAAAAAAAAAAAAAAAAAAACTTGTAAACCTTTAAGTGACACAGGAAATGAAACTCCGTTAACATGAAAATGACTGAGCAACTACTCTAATTATATAGGAAATTCCCAAAAAGGAACCCACCAGTGAAACACACATTACCTTAGACATTCTTCTATCTTTTTACTAGCTTTTAGAACCACACCCACAGAAACATGTCTAAACCAATAGCCTACACTATCACTATACCAAGAAAATCCTAAACATAGTCCAGAATGTTTGCACTTTTCTTCCAAGATACCACAAACAGTACCAAATTGAAAATAGGGATCTTTTGATATCACCCATCTTCAAAATATTCTGTATGAATATTAACTTCTAAACTCTCCTGTCCTTGTTTGTTGCAGAAAAATGTTTAATAATCAGTTTTCACAAAAATGTAGGCTGAATATTCTTTGAAATCTAATCCTCATTGTTAGCATTTTCTCCATTATATTCTGAAAATTAGGCAATTAATAAAACAATAAGTAAAGCTCTGGTTTGTAGTGTTTGCTGATTTCTAATGTGTAGATAAACTGAAAATGTAATAATCTCTTATCAGTTTCTACTGACTTCAATATATCATTGCCCCCTGAACTATTAGGAGTTTTTAGCAAATTCAATAGTTCTGACAAGTATTAAAATCTTTGCTGAGAGTTCAGTGAGTGGCATTTCATAATGATGTTTTGTTTCATTCAATGTCAATATTTTTTTTTAATTTGTAGGAAGTGGTTTATGAGGAATAAGGTACTAATGAATTCTCTTGCCCTTTGCCTTTTTTTCCTACTATCCCCTTCATGAATCATACTTTTCACTTATTCAGTTTCCAAGACTTGCTTCATTCTATTTATTCAAACAATCCTCTTTGCCTGAACCTCTTTGCCTCTGTTCTGTTTCTCTCTAATTCCTAACTATATATCAAAGACTACCTCAAATCCTCCTGTGTATCCTTCTCTGATAAAAATTAGATTTCAGTGAATTCTCACTGAATTGTCATAATGTTTACTTTCCAAGACACTGATTTGGTGCATCTATCAAGCTTAGACTATATTTATAATTTCATGCGTTCATATCTGCTTTTCTAAAAATATTGTAATACCTTTGTGATTGAGATCATACCTCCTTCATTATCTCATTTATCAGTCTTTTCACTTTGATTTGCCTGCTGTAAATGTTTAATAAATATTAATGGACAATATCATTAGAAATCAATTGATACAAAAAAACTAGAAAGGGGAAATATAAGAAATGGGGAAATTGACAAAATAAGAGGAAAGTAAGGGAAGAAAATGTTGAAAGTACTGATAGAATAAAGAGAGAAGATATTTTATGAACACAAGAGAAGATATTTATAAAATGGCTAGCATAATGTCGGGTAGGTACTTAAATGCTCATTGCCTTCCCTTTAAATAATTATTTTAAACTGAAACAAAGGCTGAATACAAAACTGAATATTTTGTCAAGAGAATCTTTTCACTCCTCATGAGTGATCTTACCATAATTGATATGCTTATAATGAAGTGCCAATCCATATGTGTTAGCTATCCAAGATAATCATCTAAATGGAATTTATATCACAATAAAACACTTGAAAGGCATTTAGCTCTTGCCAGGAACAATGGACTTAATAAACCTCTCATCTTTTACCCATTGCACAATGACTACATTAGAATATATATATATATGCCATTTATCCTGTGCAGGATCTTCTATTTTAAATCACCTTCTTGTACCAGGTTTGACTTTACCAGTGATTTGGGAAATTTAGCAGTAAATAAAATATTACTGAATCTCAAGTTTAGAAGGAACCTCAAAACAGTCACCTAGTTCAACCCACACCAACACAAGAATCTTTTTGTCAACATGCTCTCCCATTTTCATGCAAACACCAATTGAATAATCCCATAGGTGAAGACTATTATTTTTAAGGCATCACATTCCACTTTGGAGCAATTCTATTAGGAGGTTTTTCCCAAAAACTGGTAAATATCAGATTTTCAATAAATTTAACCCACTCCTCTCAGTTCTGACATCTGAGATTAAGTTTTTATATCTAACAACTCTATAAATACTCAAATGCTTCTACCAAGTCTTTTTCTCTTAAGTCTAGAATTTACCTCTTTCTTTAACTGGCTTTCACATCATAACATTTTAAGATTCATACCATCCTAGATGTCTTCCATTAGATAATCTCTAGCTCATCAACATCCATGCTAGAATATGGCATTCCAGCCTGGACATTACATTTCAGATGCATTCTAACTGGGCAAAAGGATCATCAGCACTCTTATCCAGGACCTTATATTTCTCCTAATTAAAATAGCTAGCTTTTTTGGTATCCTGTTACACAATTAATTCATATTAAGTTAAGCATCAACTAAAGCTTTGTGCACTTTTTTTCACGGGATTTGTTCTGTAGGCACATAGTTTCCCTATTTCATTCATTCTGAAAATTTACAATCAAATTCATGCTCCAAATATAGTATTTAATATGTATCACTACTTAATTACATTTTATTATATTTGTACCATCATTTTAGCCTATTGAGACTCTTTTGGATCTCCTGTATATATTTCAATATGTTAAAAATCACATCTAATTTTGTGTTCTCTGCAAGTTTGATAAATATGGAAGAATGTTTCAGCAAAAGGTTTCCAGAGTTAGCATTCAGAAAATTGAGTTTGATTTACATTTCTTACTGATATAGTGGTATGCATCTATCTAGAATGAGTTTTCTAGTGTATTTTTACCTTTATCATGATCACCTTTCAAATATTCTTTCCCAACTAGTCCCTGAATTATGGGTTACTCTTCTAAGTCTCTATTTCCTATTGGCACAAACGTTTCTGACTCTGGATCTTTTTCCAGCCCAAGTACTACTCTTTCCAAGTCATTTTAGACCAGATTTGTTCATACATACATGAGTGTTTTATTTTTTTAAATTAACTAGTCAATAAATATGATATAAAGTGAATACTAAATGGTAATTTTACTTACCTGTCTTATCTCTTAGATGATGAAAACAATTGCATAATTGCAGGCATAATACTTTTTTCTGCCATCACTTCACGTTTCTGTAGCTGGTAATAATGACTATCCAGACAGATATTGACAATTCTACCTTGACAGCTAACTTTCACATAAAGCAAGTGGATTTGAAAGGTCTGTGGTAGAAAGCTGTTTCTGAATTCCCCTCTCTGGAAAATGAGATCCCTTTCCTAGGATCTGATTTTCCAAATTCTTTCTCCTCTCTTGGAAGAAAAGTACCCTTCGTAATTTACATGCTTTTGCATTATTAAAAAAATACATTTGTTTGATCATTAGCCCTTGATTCACCCCTAGAAAAATACAAGTGCCAATGTCATTTTGCTTTTTCTCAACCACGAAGAAAACTGCTGAATTTCAAGTCCTAGGCAAAAATAAATGCAGAACAAATGCTATACATATCTCCAGCCCAAACTTATCAAAACAATGAGAGAATAAATTCTACACATACCCCTATCCTAAACTTATCAGGAAGCCTTACTCAGATTAATTTCTTGTTGGTTATGGGAATTTGAAATGGGTTGAGAATTGAGTATATTTGGGACATTCTGAAAATTATATATAGTTACATATAAGCACATTCTGGTTTAAATAAAACAGATTTTCCTCTTTTCTTGGATTGTGCTTAAAAGAGCAAAATCAATCAATGAGCCTTATTGTTCTTCAAATCTTCAGGGACAGACCACAGGACACTATGAAAGACTATAGGTTGTAGAAATGATAATTGGCACTCAACCTTCTTTTTACCAAGGGGGTCCTGAGTCTCCTGAACTTCCAATCCTTCCTCAAAGCAAAGAGTCCATTCTATATGTATTTGGAGTTACTGTGGAAAGTAGATACAGCTTTCTAGCACAGACCTTTCAAATCTAAAAAGAAATTATGTTGTAGTTTCTTTCCATGTAATCATCTTCAAATTCCACTGTCCTACTTACCTATTTTGTAGAATATCAAAGTATAACAATGTCTTCACAGTTTTCTGATGCATTTTTCAAGATAAAAACAATGCTTAGAAGAGGCTAAAAGTATTAAGTACAACTCTCACACTGACGTCATGACCCAGTGACCAATTGATGTAACCCTAGACTCAGAATAGCCACAGTGGGAATTCTCTTTGTCTGAGAAAATTTGTATTTTGTCAGAACTTTATAAGTAAACTTTGAAAATTTGGACCCATTCTAAACAAATAGTACAAGGAGATGACTATTTAAAAAAATTGCTTCCTTATGCCCCCAATGATCATAGCATTGTTTTGTGGCAGTGAAAAACCTGGAAACAATGAATTTGGATGAGACCAGTTCAAGGGCCTCAGTTAGGAGAAATTATAAAATGGAACAGGCAGATATTTCAATCATGAAGTCCATTTATTGATCTGAGAGCCAGGGTTTATACACTCCTTAAGCTAGTGATGCAATAACACCAGAAATTTTGTATTTACTTTAGTGTAGTTTCCATTGTTACATTATAGCTAGACTAACATTAAAAAGTAATAACATTTTGTGTTACAGAATGGAAAATACACATACATTTTTAGATTGTAATGCCTTGTATAGGTTATATGCATTCATCACCAAAATTATCTTGATATTATATCACACTTGTTTTTCTGATGCTTACATGTTCATATAGATACCTTTCAGATTTGAAGTCTTATGAGTCAATCAGTCAACCTATTACATTACAGACACTTTGCTAATTATTGGAAATACAACTAAAGGAAAAAAAATATTCTCTGCTTCCAAGTATTTTGCATTCTAATAAGGGAGAGACAAACAACTATGTGCAAACAATATATAAAGAGAATAAAGAGAATAGAATAAAGAGAAAAAAGTCTCAAAAAGAAAAGCATTAAGGATAATCAGAAAGTGTGTTCTGTGAAGGATGGAACTTTAGTTGAGATTTGAAGGAAAACAGGGATACTAGAAGGCAAAAAAGAGGTCATAAAGAATTTTTGACATAAAGAACAACAATTGAAAATGCTCAGAATCAAAAGATTGAATGTCTTTTGCAAGGAACAACACTGATGATGTAAGGAGAACTTATGCAAACATTAGTAGATTGGGAAAAAGGAAGGGGAAACATGGTGCAAGGGGAAGAATGCTTCATAAGAATAACAGAGCATTTTCTATTTGATCATAGAGGATCTTAGAGGCAGTTGAGTGAATGGATTGGAAAGGATGTGACATGGTGGACTTGTAGGTTAAAATGATCATTTTGACAAGTGAATGGAAGATGAACTAGACTGGAGATGTTATTGAATTAGGAATATCACAATAGTCCAGGAATGAAGTGATGAAAGTCTTCACCAAAGTGATGAATATGTCAGAAGAGAGAGAATTGCAATGGCACATAATTATTTGCAGAAATCAAAATAAAAAGGCTTAGCAAACAATAGTATCTGAGGTATAAGACAAAGTAAGGGTTTAAGGATAACACTAAAATTACAATCTAGGTAACTAGGAAAAGAGTAGTATCCCCTTTAAAAATCAATATAAATTTAATTTACAAAAGAAAGTTTTTAGTCCATGTAACTCATAAAGAATGACCTACCTACACCATGCATACAACATAACATTGAAAACATCTGATTTTGGGATAGTAAATAACTGGAACAAAAATATATACTTATGGATTGGAAAATGGCAGAAGGAGTTATTATATATGAATAAGATAAAATAGCATTGTGTCATGAGAAGCAAGGATGATGAGGAATTGAGTGAAACAAAGATGTAAATGGAATGGAGCAGAATGCTGAAAATAAGCAGAATAAGTACCATAATGTACACGTTGAATAAAATAACAAAATTTAAAAAGAATAACAAATAGTGCCCAACAATGAGTAATTCTAAGGACTAGTTCAGATTCCAGAGAAGAATTGAAAATATATACCTCCTTCATTTTGCTCAGTTGGAGCTGGAGAATATGACTAAGAATGTGACATAAATTGTAATATTGTCCAAAGCACTTTTGTCTTTTTTTTCATTATAATAGGGGAATTTTGATCAAGTGACATATGGTATAAGCAGAACTGATTTTGATATGAAAATTATAATCTTACACAAATAAAATAACCTTTCTTGACAAAAAATGATCCAGAAAAAAAACAGAGAATATAGAATATAAATGCTAGAAGAAAAAAGTGCTGGAGAATAAGGTACTATGAAAGAGAAAGAATTACCAGGGGTTAGGGGCATGGATTCCAAAACTACCTCTTCACTAATTCACTAGACCACCAAAATAAGTTGGAAAAACTGCTCATGCTGGGTTCTTAAACTTTCCTCACTTACCTATCCTAGAATTCAATTTCCTATATATTGTATTTTCTATCATTCTTTTTCTTGTTATCTTATCGTGTCCTCAGACCTACCCAGAATACAAAACAAAAAATCTTCATGAATTACCTCCCATCATCTTCTGACTTAAATCTATAAAGTTAAGCTATATAGCCTGATCCTGATTTAAACCCATTCAATTCCTCCTAAAAAGGCATTGGTTTTATGGATATATTTATAAAATCATATAATAAAAATTTCTAAGCAACTTTAGAAATCATCACAAGTGACCAACTAATTTTATAAATGAGGAAACTAAGAATTGGAAAGGTTAAAGGACTACAATCACTTAGCACATGACAGAAGAGAAATTTGAACACTGGTCATATGATTTCAAATACAGAGTTCTTATGTATCATGTTATCCTCTATTTCTTTCATTTTAAGTCCATACCTAATTAATTAACTCTTGTCATTGCCAAGAGAAGCATGATATAACTAAGAACACAGTAGAGATTTTGGCAATGAGGATGAAAGGCCAGTTTATGTCTAATTCAAAAATAGACATTTTTCTTTGATATTCCCATTTTTTTCTGATCTTCACTGCTGCTCTCCCCAAATTTCCCATCACTCCATTCATGTCCCTTGGACATTCAGGGATACCAATTGGTGAATTATCTGTCCTCCTTTACCCAATTCTACTAGAAGAGGAAACTGTTGTAGAAGAAAGAGCACTGAATTTGACATCAGAAGAATTGGGTTTAGATTCAGCCACTATTACTAAATATGGTATCCATGAATGATAAAATCTATTATTTAGGGGCAGCTAGGTGGCACAGTGTATAGAGCACCAGCCCTGAAGTCAGGAGGACCTGAGTTCAAATCTGGTCTCAGACACTTAACATTCCCTAGCTGTGTGACTCTGGGCAAGTCACTTAACCCCAATTGCCTCAGCAAAAGCAAAAAAAAAAATCTATTACTTAATTAGGATTAAATTAAGGACTGTAGTCAAATACACATGCATTATAGACTTATATAGGACTGAAACTTTGGTCAATGGAAAATTTTTGTGCCCCAAAATTGAGCATTTTAAAGCTAATTTTCATAGATTGAGGAGCAAATGAAAATTCATAGCAGGATTTATCTGACAGTACTTGAAAGTGTCACCATAGAATTCTAGTTTGCAATGCAAACTAAAATGTCCAAACCCCTCATCTTCTTCCCAGTATAAACTTTGACATAGTAAATACAAGAACAAAAATATTGACTATTTATCTTGTATATGATCTTCTTCATTGTTATCCCTCTTCAAGCTTTGGCCATATCAGCCAGGAGCTCAGAACTTAAGCAATAAATGAGTCTGACAGAATCATAGTCCCAGACTTGGATGGGGTCTTAGTGGCCAAGTAATTCAATCCAATCAATCCAATCAATCTCCTCAACAATATCACCCAAGGATAGATCCAGATTTAACATAGGTAATGCCAGGGAGAAGAAATCAATGTGCCCTGAGGAAGTATTCACCTACTCCCACCTTTAAAGTTTAGATAACAACTAGCTTAAGGTTTTTTTTTTCCTTTCTTATATCAACCTAAAGCTTGCCTACCTAAATCTCCACTCTTCTCTTAGATTTGGCCTCCAGGGCTAATTTGAAAATGTCCCACACCTCTTCCATATGACGGACTACTCTTTAGATATTTGAAGGGTCTTAGAAAGTTTTCTCTTCTCCAGGTCAAAGATTTTCTTCAAACAATCCTCATATGGTATCATTTCAAGTCCCTTTAGTACTTCTCTCCCTCCTTTAGATGATCTATAGTTTATCACAAACTATGCTAGAACTTGATGCCTACAGCTAGACATGATGTTCCAAAGGTGGTTTGAGAAAGTTATAACACTCTCTCCTTCAGGACTGGGACAAGGCAAGTTTAAAAAAATAACACTAAGTTCTCATCAACTTCACTGTCTGCTTCATCATGAAATTGATTTTGGGAAGATGGCAGAGTAGGTTGGTAAATATCAAGCTCTTCAGATATCCCCCACAGATAGAACAAATTTATATCTCAGGGTCAACCTAGACTATTGAAAAATCAAGAATATATGGAGCAGAACAGGGATCCTCCTGCTAAAACCCAACAAGATGTGAAAAAAATCTCAGGCTGGGATTAACCTGTGTGAAGTGCACACACCTCCTGGATAGCTCGCGGACAAACACCAGTGTGTCAGTTCAGTGACAGACAAAGAAGTAACAAAATAGATTATAAAGAATGAGAAAAGAGAACAGACTGTGAAACTTTTTTTTAAAAAATGACAAATCTGGAGAACAGCTCAAAAAGAGAATACATAAGAATAATTGGACTGCCTGAAAGTTGTGACAAAAAAGAGAACCTTGACACAATAATGCAGGAAATAATCCAAGAAAATTGTCCTGGAGTGATAGGACATGAGGGGAAAGTAGAAATAGAAAAATTCTAGCTATCACCATCTTAACGAGATCCTTTGTGGAAAACACACAAGAATATTGTTGCCAAATATAAAAATTCTAATATCAAAGAGAAAACTTTTTCAAGAAACAACACACAAAAAACATCAAATATGTGGAGCTACAAGCAGAATTGTTCAATTGCTACAATAAAAGACCATGGGTCTTGGAATCATATTTAACTACTATAAAAGAACTCAGCTTAAGGTAAAAATATCATATAGAGCAAAATTTTTCACAATATTGAATGAGAAAAAAATGACCATTTAACAAACTTGCAAATTTTCAGGACTTTTAAAATAAGAAAGGGGAAGAAAGCAAGCAAACAACAAAAACTTGCAAATATTCTGCTGTGGTCCACATTCACTCCCAATAGTATTCTTTCTGGATGCAGATGACTCTCTCCAACACAAGTCTATTGGAATTGCCCTGAATCATCTCATTGTTGAAAAGAGCCAGCTACATCAGTATTGATGATCACATAATTTTGTTGCCACTTTGTACAATATCCTCATCATTGTAATCACTTTATTTAGCATCAGTTCATGTAAGTCTCTCCAGGTCCTTCTGAAATCATCCTACTGATGGTTTCTTATAGAACAATAATATTCCATAGCATACATATACTTTAACTAATTCAGTAATTCCCCCAAACAATGGGCATCCACTCAGTTTCCAGTTCCTTGTTACTATAAAAAGGCTGCTGCAACATTTTTGCACATGTAGGTTCTTTTCCCTTTTGTATGATCTCTTTGGGATACAGGCCCAATAGAGACACTGCAGGCTCAAAGGGCATGCACAGTTTGATAGCCCTTTAAGCAAAGGTCCATATTGCTTTCTCAATGTTTGGATAGTTCACAACACCACCAATATATTGATGTTTTCCCACATCCCCTCCAGCCTTCATCATTATCTTTTCCTGCCCTCTCAGCACATCTGAGATATGTGTAGTGGTAGCTCAAAATTGCCTGAATTTGAAATTCTCTATCAATAGTGATTTAGAGCATTTTTTTTCATGTGACTTTGCTTTGGTTCAAAGTTTTTAATCCTCAGGTTAAGCTGCCCCTGAAATCTTGAAACAAAAATCAGTACTCCCTAAAAAATATCAATGAGACCAACCCAAAAAGAAGAGATTGAAAAGGAAGATAGAGGAATAACCAAAAAAATCACACCATTAAAAGCTATTTTAGTAATGGACACACAAAAGACATAAATACAATATAGAATGTCAATAAATTATGTAAGAGCTACATGAGAGAGAGAGAGACAGAGAGAGAGAAAGAAAGGTTGAGGGCAAGGTTGGGAGGGAGGGAAGAAGGGAGGAAAGTAGAAAGAGATAGTGCTGAAGTAAAACTTCAATTAAATCCCTGAAGTGATGAAGAAAGAATTTTTGAAAGAGATGAAAATATGTATATTGATTAAATAGAAAATGCTATTTTACTATAAGAAATAATGAGCTCACAATTTTTTTTAAATTTGGATATACTTTCACAAAGTAATGAATACTGAAATGATCAGAACCAAGAAAGCATTGTATTCAATAATAATAATATTATTCTAAGAACAACTTTGAATGAATAAGTCATTTTAAATAGCATAAAAATCCAAATTCACTAAAAAGGATCCATGAAATAAGAAGCTATTTAAATCCAGAGAAATAAGTGCTAAATAGAAGTATGCATAAAACGATTTTACATATATAAACATGCATATATATGTGTGTGTGTCTTCTAATACTCATCTCAAGAGTTGGGAGGAAGGAAGAAAAAAAAGGGGGAAAGTTACATGATAAGTTTATTATATATATAAGAATAGCAACCTTTACATAATAGATTTGCAATATCATGTGCAATCATCTTTCTTTATACTACTATATTACAAAATGTCTGTTTATTAACTTATTAAACCTAAATTAAACCAAAAAAATATAATGACCTTAGGATAAACAAATACAAGCTTTTCATCTTGGAAATTTAAAGTTTCTACAATATAGTTCTCATTTATCTTTCCAGTCTTATTTTTGTAATGTTCGTGTTCCAGACAGACAATACCACTAGGTTCTTATCATTATAGCATTCTATCTCTCATAAACATGATTTTGACTTCATGATAACACACAGTTGAAATACACTCCCACTTTACCCCATTCTCATAAATTTCTGAGCCTTTCTCATAGCACATCTCAGATGCCTTCTGTTATTTGAAACCTTGCTTGACCCCACTACTTATAAGAAAACTTTCCCTCTTAAAATATTTTATGTTGCATTATATAAATATGTATATTTATGTAAAATTGTATTTATAATAATTAAGAACACCAATTGTTCATTTGTTGTCTCCATATTCTCATAGCTCATAAGAATTCCTCATATGTAGTAAGTGGCTAATGAAGACATTTTAAAAATTATGATGAATGAATATAAACCACATCTATAAATATATAGTAATATTGACTCATACAGCATGTAACCCCTCAGAAATTCTTCCATAACTATTAAGCCATCTTTTTGATCCCCACCCTGAGCCATAAGCTCAGATATCCAAAATAATATTTATATAACTAGAAACCACCTTCTCCACCCTGTGTATCCAGAACATCTCCATCTTTCTCCCAGAATGTCCTTCATCTGTTTTAATATGACCATACCCTGGAGTCAATATGATTTTCTATTATCATATATTAATCCATCACACTTCCTATCCATTTGGAATATTTAATGAATTACAATTCTTGTCATAGAAAAGCAAACTTCAGACACTTTTCCAGTTGGAGTGGTCATGGAGCTCTTTAGAATGTTAGAGAAATCTGTGAATCCTTTGTGAGAATAGCAAAGAACTACCAGGGGCCCTAAGCACTGGATATTAAAGTAAATTCTTTTAGAAAACAATAATACAACTCATGCCATACCTATTTTTTAAATATTTAAAGACTGAAATTTAATGTATAGTATAGTATAGTAGTAGTATGTATTATTACTCTTTTGTCTTACCACCTTCAAACTTACCACCTTTTTATATAGCATTTCTTTAAGTATAATCCATGGATCCTAGGGGCTTCCTGAACTTCTCTCAGGGATTTAATTTCCATAATGATTCTTTATTTGTTAAAATGACTCTTTATTTTTCAATTATATATCTTCCTGAGGCTAGATTGTTTTCATTTATTTCAACCAAAATAACATATTACATCATACTGAATGCAGAAATAGATATAACATTTTGAGTATCTCCTATTAAGGAGATACTAACATTTTCAAAAGAATGTAAAATGAGAGAACACTTCTCACATTTTTTTTAGAAAATGGATATTTTTCATTGAGATGTTATTTCTAACATAATTGATAAATTATTATAAATCATATTATTATAAATTATATATATTTATACATAATAAATATATATATATATTCTTATAAATTAGAGCTTGTTATAAATTAAATAAATGATTATAACTCAATATATGAGACTTCAAAATTTCTGGACATAAACAACACTGAAAAAAAGTGTCTTTTTAAAAATTTTTTCATTTTTTTATTAAAGCTTTTTATTTATAGAACATAAGAGGATTTTTTCTACATTGACCTTTGCAAAACTTTCTATTTTAAATTTTTCCCTCCTTTCCCCCACCCACTTGCCCTGTATGGCAGGTAGTCTAATACATTTTAAATATGTTAAAAAAATAGTTAAATCCAATATATGTATACATATCTATACAATTATCTTGCAGCACAAGAAAAATCAGATCTAGAAAGAGAAAGAAAAAAAAACCTAAGAAGAAAAACAAAATGCAGGCAAACATCAACAAAAAACATTAAAATGCTATGTTGTGATCCATACTCAGTTCCCACTGACCTCTCTATGGATGTATATAGGTGTCTTCTTCGCTGAACAATAGAAACTGGTTTAAATCACCTCATTGTTGAAGAGAACCATGTCCATCAGAATTGATCATCATATAGTCTTATTGCCATGTATAATGATCTTCTGGCTCTGCTCATTTCAGTTAGCATCAGTTCATATACGTCTCTCCAGGCCTTCCTGAATTCATCTTGTTGGTCATTTCTTCCAGAGCAATAATATTCCATAACATTAATGCACCATAAATTATTCAGCCATTCTCCAATTGATGGGCATACATTCACTTTCCAGTTTCTTCCCACTACAAAAAGGGCTGCCATAAACATTTTTGCACGTGGGTCCCTTTCTTCCTTTAAGATCTCTTTAGGATATAGGTCCAGTAAAAACACTCCTGGATCAAAGGGTATGCACAGTTTGATAACTTTTTGAGCATAGTTCCAAATTGCTCTCCAGAATCATTGGATTTGTTCACAGTTCCACCAACAATGAATTAGTGTCCCAGTTTCCCCACATTCCCTCCAATATTTGCTGTTATCTTTCCCCATCATCTTAGCCAATCTGACAAATGTGCTTTGGTATCAGAGAGTTGTCTTAATTTGCATTTCTCTGAGCAATAGTGATTTGGAGCACCTCTTCATATGACTAGAAATAGTTTCAATTTCTTCATTTGAAAATTTTTTGCTAATATCCTTTGACCATTTATCAATTGGAGAATAGATTGAATTCTTATAAATTTGTGTTAATTATATATTTTAGAAATAAGGCCTTTACCAGAACCTTTGAATGAAAAAATGTTTTCCCAGTTTATTGCTTCCCTTCTAATCTTATCTACATTAGTTTTGTCTGTACAAAAACTTTTGAACTTGATATAATCAAAATTATCTATTTGGTGATTAATAATGATCTCTAGTTCTTGTTTGGTCATAAATTCCTTCCTCCTCCACAGATATGAGAGGTAAACTATTGTACATTCTTCTAATTTGTTTATATCATTTTTTATGTCTAGATCATTAATCCATTTTGACCTTATCTTGGTATACAGTGTTAGGTATGAGTCAATGCTTAATTTCTTCCATACTAGATTCCAATTTTCCCAGCAGTTTTTGTCAAATGGTGAGTTCTTATCCCAAAAGCTGGGGTCTTTGGGTTTGTCAAACCCTAGATTGCTATTTTCATTGACTATTTTGTCCTGTGATCCTAACCTGTCCCACTGATCAACTACTCTGTTTCTTAGCCAGTACTAAATGGTTTTGATGACCACTGCTTTATAATATAGTTTTAGGTCTGGCACAGCTAGGCCACCTTCATTTGCTTTTTTTTTTCATTAATTCCCTTGAAATTCTTGACATTTTGTTCTTCCAGATGAATTTTCTTATTTTTTCTAGGTCAATAAAATAATTTCTTGGGAGTTTGATTGACATTGCACTAAATAAATAGATTAGTTTAGGTAGTATTATCATCTCTATTATATTCATTGGACCTATTCAAGAGCACTTGATATTTTTCCAATTATTTAAAATTGACTTTATTTGTGTGGAAAGTGTTTGGCAGTTGTGTTTATATAGTTCCTGACTTTCCCTTGGCAGATAGATTCCCAAATATTTTATACTATCGAAAGTTATTTTAAATGGAATTTCTCTTTGTATCTCTTGCTGTTGGATTTTGCTAGTGATATATAAAAATGCTGATGATTAATGTGGATTTATTTTGTATCCTGCAACTTTGCTAAAGTTGTGGATTATTTCTAATAGTTTTTAGTTGATTCTCTAGGGTTCATCATTTGCTAAGAGTGATAATTTGGTTTGCTCATGACCTACTCTAATTCCTTTAATCTCTTTTTTCTTCTCTCATTGCCAAAGCTAGCATTTCTAATACAATGTTGAAAAATAATGGTGATACTGGACCACCTTGTTTCACCCCTGATCTTACTTAAATTGGTTCCAGATTATCACCATTACATATGATGCTAGCTGATTGTTTTAAATAGATGCTACTGACTATTTTAAGGAAAAGTCCATTTATTCCTACATTCTCTAATGTTTTTAATAAGAATGTATATTGAATTTTATCAAATGTTTTTCTGCTCTATTGAGATAATCATAAAATATTTGTTAATTTGATTATTGATATAGACAATTATGCTAATAGTTTTCCTAATATTGAACTATCCCTGCATTCCTGGTATAAATCCTACTTGGTCATGGTGTATTATCCTGGGGATGATTTTCTGTAATCTCTTTGCTAATATTTTATTTAAGATTTTTGCATCAAGATGACATTAAAACCATTTCTAGTCAAATGAAAAGGTGCTCCAAATCACTATTGATCAGAGAAATGAAAATTAAGACAACTCTGAGGTACCACTACACACCTGTCAGATTGGCTAAAATGACAGGAAAAGACACTGATGAATGTTGGAGGCGATGCTGGAAAACTGGGACATTGATACATTGTTGGTGGAACTGTGAATGGATCCAGCCATTCTGGAGGGCAATTTGGAGCTATGCTCAAAAAGTTATCAAACTGTGCATCCCCTTTGACCCAGAAGTGTTTCTGTTAGGCTTATATCCCAAAGAGATCTTAAAGGAAGGAAAAGGACCCACATGTGCAAGAATATTTGTGGCAGCCCTTTTTGTAGTGGCTAGAAACTGGAAACTGAATGGATGCCCATCAATTGGAGAGTGCTGGATAAATTGTGGTATATGAATGTTATGGAATATTATTGTTCTGTAAGAAATGACCAGCAGGACGATTTCAGAGAGGCCTGGAGAGACTGGTATGAACTGATACTGAGTGAAATCAGCAGAACCAGGAGATCATTATACACGGCAACAACAATACTATATGATGATCAATTCTGATGGACGTGGCTCTCTGCAACAAAGAAATGTTTCAAACCAGTTCCAATTGTTCAGTGAAGAAAGCCATATACACCGAGAGAGAGGGATAAGAAATGTGGACTACAACATAACATTTTCATACTCTATATTTATGTTTGTTTGCATTATGTTTTCTTTTTCTGATTTTTTTTGTCCATGTAGATATGATTTTTCTTGCACAGCAAGTTAAATATGGAAATATGTATACATATATTCGACTTGTCAAGTATTTTAATATGATTAACATGTAGTGGATATCCTGCCGTCTAGGGGAGGGGAAGGGACTAGGGGGAAAATTTGTAAAGGAAAACTTTGTAAGAATCAGTGTTGAAGAACTACCCATACATGTGTTATGCAGATAAAAAGCTTTAAAAAAAAAAGACTTACTGATGCATATAGTTGGCATAACTCACTTTAAATCCCTCCCCATAAAAGGTTCTACTTCTTCCCTTGTTAATTACAAGTTCCTTCAGGGAACTTAGCGCCTTTTGTAAGTATTATAATAAAGAATTAAATCTCAGCTTGAAAAAAAAAAAGATTTTTGCATCCATATTTATTAGAGAAATTGGTCTATAATTTTCTTTCTCAGTTTTCATCCTATCTGGTTTAAGTATCAGTACCATATCTGTGTCATAAAAGGAATTAGGTAGGAGTCCTTCATTTCCTTTTTTTTTCAAATAGTTTATATAGTATTAGAGTTAATTGTTCTATAAATGCTTCATAGAATTCACATGTAAATCCATCTTGTCTTGGGAATTTTTTCTTAGGGAGTTGATTAATAGTTTGTTCTATTTCTTTTTCTAAAATGGTATTATTTAAGTAAATTATTTCCTCTTCTGTTAATCTAGGCAATCTATATTGTTGCAGGTATTCCTCCATTTCCCTTCTGTTATCAAATTTGTTGGCATAAAGTTGGGCAAAGTAACTCCTAATTATTGCTCTAATTTACTCTTCATTGGTGGAAAGTTCTCCCTTTTCATTTTTGAGACTAACAATTTTATTTTCCCCTTTCCTTTTTCTAATCAAATTAATTAGAAGTTTACCTATTTTGTTGTTATTTTTTCATAACACCAACTTTATTTTTATTTACTAATTCAATACTTTTTTACTTTCAATTTTATTAATCTATCCTTTTATTTTTAGGATTTCAAGTTTAGTATTTGATTGGGGAGTTTTTAATTTGTTCTCTTTCTAGCTTTTTAGTTGCAAGCCAAATTCATTGATTTTCTCTTTCTCTATTTTATGCAAGTAAGCATCTAGAGATATAAAATTCTCCGTTATCACCACTTTGGCTTCATCCCACAAATTTTGGTATGTTGTCTCATTATTGGCATTCTCTTGGATGAAATTAGTAATTGTGTCTGTAACTTGCTGTTTCACCCATTCATTCTTTAGGATGAGATTATTTAGTTTCCAATTGCTTATTTTCCCCTGTCCTCATATTGTATGTGATTTTTATTGCATCATGATCTGGAAAAAAATGCATTTACTATTTCAACCTTCCTGCATTTGATTTTGAGGCTTTTGTTTACTAACATATGGCCAATTTTTGTATAAGTTCCATGAACTGCTGAGAAAAAAGTAAACTCCTTTCTGTTTCCATTTAGGTTCCTCCAAAGATCTACCATACCTAACTTTTCTAACGTTTTGTTTACCTCCTTCATTTCTTTCTTATTTATTTTGTGGTTCAATTTCTCTAGTTCTCAAAGAGTAAGGTTGAGATTCCCCACTACTAGAGTTTTGCTGTTTATTTATTCTTGCATCTCTCTGAACTTTTCCTCTAGGAATTTCCATGCTATACCACTTCACACATATATGTTTAGTATTGATATTGCTTCATTATCTATGGTACCTTTTGGCAAGATATAGTTTCCTTCCCTGTCTCTTTTAATTAGATCTACGCTTGCTTTCACTTGATCTGAGATCAGGATTGCTATCCCTGCTTTTTTGTTCACCTGAAGCATAATATATTCTCCTCCAGTATTTTACGTTCACTCTGTATGTATCATGATGCTTTAAATACATTTCTTGTAAACAACATATTGTTGGATTTTTGGCTTTTAATCCAGTCTGCTATCCCCTTCTGTTTTATGGGAGAGTTCATCCCATTCACATTCACATTTAAAAAAAACTAATTCTGTATTTCCTGTCATCTTATACTTCCCTCCTCCCCAGTATTTTGCTTTTGATGACCACCTCCCTCAAACAGTCCTTCCCCTTTAAAGTCCCTCACTCTTTTTTACACTTTTCCCCTATTTCTGCTTTCCCTTCTATTAGTCTTTCCCTTTCTTTTCCCCCTTTCCCTCCTACTACCCTATAATGTGAGACAAGTTTCTTTGTGATACCAAATATGTCTGATATTCTCTGTTAGAGCCAAATCTGATGAGAGTAAGATTCATGTGATACTTATCCCCCTCCCTTCTTTCCTTCAATTATAATAGGTTTTCTTTGCCTCTTCATGAGATGTAATTTCCCTTTTTTTATCTGTTTTTCCTCTTATACCATATGATCCATTTTCTTCTGCCTTTCATTTCTTTTTCATATTATCATAACGTTGAATTATACCCACATTCTCTATGTATACCCATATCTTTTTTTGATTATTACTTTTTTATGCTTCCCTTGAGATCTGTGTTTGGAATTCAAAATTTTTGTTCATTTCTGGTCTTTTCATTAGAAATAGGTGAAATTCACCTATATCATTGAATGCCCATCTTCTTTCCGGAAAGATTCTCATTTTAGTTGGATAGCTTATTCTTGGCTGTAATCCCTGTTCCTTTGTTTGTCAGAATATCAGATTCAGGGACCTTAAATCTTTTAAGGTGGACCCTGCTAGGTCCTGTGTAATCCTAATTATGGCTCCTCAGTATTTAATTTTTTTCTGACTGCTTGCAATATCTTTTCCTTGGTATGATAGTTCTGAAATTTAGCCACAATATGCCTTGGGGATTTAATTTTGGGGTTTCTTTCCGGAGGTGATCAGTGAATTCTTTCAATGGCTATTTTACCTTCTGATTCTAAAGCATCAGGGCAGTTTTCTTTTATAATGATGTCTAGGTTCATTTTTTTTTTCATCATGGCTTTCAGGAAGCCTTAGATTGTCTCTCCTAGATCTATTTTCCAGGTCAGTTGTTTTCTTAGGAGATATTTCATATTTTCTTTTATTTTTTTCATTTTTTTGTTTTTGTTTGATTCTTAAAGTCTTATTTAGTCATTCACTTCCATTTGTTCAATTCTAATTTTTAGTGTATTATTTACTTCAGTTACCTTTTTAGCTGCTTTTGCAATTGGCTAATTATTTTTTTCATTGCATTCTTTTTCCATTCTTTTTTGCAATCTCAGTCCATTTCCCCATATTTCCTCTAACTCTCTTTTAAGATCCTTTATGCAATCTTTGAAGAAAACCTTGTGAGATGAGGACCAGCTCATGTTTCCCTTTGGAATTTTTTCTGGACTTGCTTTACTGTTAGGGACCTCATCAAGTTTCTACTACATAGTTCTTACCTACCTTTCCATTTAAGTTTAAGAGGGTAAAGATTTTTGGTCTGAAGAGCAAAAAGTTTGAGATGTGCTGCTTTGCTCCAACAAGATTAGAATGCACTGTTCCAAAACCATGCCTTTCTTTGACTTCTTTTATCAATATATTCTTTTGGCTGAATAACTAATGCCTTGACTACTTCATATCTGAATTTTACCCAAACTTCCAAGACCAACTTAAGCCCTTCAATAAAGTTTCCTAGTTGCCTCACTGTTCAATGATTGGTCCTTCCTCTAAATTCCTGCAGTATTTTGAATATGCTGTACGATACCCTTGTCTTTTAATACATACCTTCTTCATTGCACATGTTTCACCTATATCAGATTACTTGCTAGACTGGGGAGGGGATAGGTAAGTGAAGGAGGGAGAAAAATTTGGAACACAAAGTTTTGCAAAGGTGAATGTTGAAAGCTATCTTTGCATGTATTTGGTAAAAATAAAATACTGTTGAAAAAAATTCTAAAACAACATATCTTATTCTGTTTTTCATATGTATTCCACTTCATAAAACCCCAGTTTAAGGTCCTTATTTTTAACAGTATGATTTGATCTTCTTTTCATTCTCCTATCCTCATTCACAGTAATCTGCATATATCAGAAGTGCTGGAAATGTTCTTGCACAAAATAAATTGTAACTTAATTAATAAAGAAAAAAGAAGTGTAAGGAAGAAATTGGTGTGGAAAACTAAGGTGGTGAAAAACGTGGAGTAAAAACATGAGAAGATAGAATAAAAAGAAAAAGAAGGATCAATGAAGCATACAAGTTCATAAAAAATTATGCTATGCTAAATGACTTTGATCACATGAAACTTCAAAAATTATTATGCTTCTCCACCTGGGTCATAGATCTTAATTCTGTTCCAAACTTGAAGTTTATAAACAAAGTTACAAATAAAGATCCATGTACTTGGGCATAATAGAAGACTCCGTTAATCTCCTTAAAAGAACTTTAACATATCTGTCTCTTTCAGAATATGTGGGCTGACCAACACCTGATTGTTGCCTAATTCATTGTCTGGAAAAATTAACTTCAATAAATGATCTTGCTCATTGAAATCATTTATATGATCTTATGCGCCAAAATATATCTTGCTCCAGAATTGACCAAACTGTCAGGGATTTATATAATCTGGATTCAGTAAGGATGTCACAGAATCATGGAAGCTCATTTGAAAGGCTCATAAGTTGATTTAGGGCAACCTATAAAGATCCAGGAATATCATATATAATTTTTATAAATGGATATATCACCTTTTTTTTAAAAGAACTCCAGGACAATGGAGGGTGTTGTTTCTTAGAACATGCCAGTTCACTTTTCCTTACCTCTATTTTGAATAACCAAATATGATTTGAATAAAGACAAGGACAGCAGGTCTGTCACCAGCATCATTTAGAATATTCTTTGTTAATACAAATTAATATACAATAAAAATTTTATAATTAATACAATGCACAACACGACTTCAAATGAGTTTTCCATCTGCTAAAATCATGAGGACTTATTCATAGGAATGATCTCATTACAATTCTCCCTCTCTGTGTCAATTGCTTACTTCAAATAGAGGACTTTATCTTCAACCTACTTAAGTTGCATTTTAATTAGATAGTATATATTGCAAGATTTTAAAGATTATTTGCAACCTATCTCTTGTGGTCATTTTTTGTCATCTTCAAGTTTTACAATCATGCAACTGGGTTTCAAGAAAGATCTCTGGATTTGGAGTTAAGAGATCTGGGCTTGAATACAATCTCATTCTAATTTGAAGGTCTTGCTTAAATCAAGAATCACTGAAAAGTGAAGCATTTTATTACTACATGTCCTTTATGACAACGTTTTCACAAGCTCCAAGTTTCTCTCTTAGGTCTTTACATAAATATTTTCACTTCAGTGTGTGTCTTTTTTTCTATCTCAGTGATCATCACATGTCTCTATTAATTATTTGTGTCTATATGGTATTGTATATAATAGTAGTTTAGCCTTTTAAATATAGTGAAGAATAGTACATGGGGGGAGAGGGTGCCACAATGAACATAGTGGTGGACCTAGAGTTAGGAAAAAATTAATTCAAATCTGGATTCAGATTCTATGTAGTTCTAAGCAATTTAATCTTGATTTGCCTCACTTTTCTTAATTTCCGATTGAGAATAATAATAACATCTACACCATAGAGTTGCGAGGAGCAAATGTAATATGTGTTTTTTTAGAGCTTAATACAAAGGTTGATAGAAGATAAGGTGGTAGATAAAGTGAGTCAAAAAACATTACTAAGAGAAGGGGAGAAGTGATATCAGATAACTTAGTAGATGATGTGAGTAAAAAAAAAACACATGACTAAAGACAGGGTGGGAAAAAGAGTACATAATTATATACAGGGGAGAAATAGGATGGAGGGAAATTCAGAATTGGTAATCACAACTTTGATTGTGAATGGGATGAACTGTCACATTAAATGGAAGGGAATAGCAAAGTTGATTTTAAAATAGAATCCTATAAAATGTTGTTTACCAAAAAAAACATATCTGACACAGAGACACATACAGAGTAAATGTAAAAGACTGGAATAGATTTTTTTATACTTCAGCTGAAGTAAAAATTAAAGCAGAGGTTGCAATTCTGAACTCAGATAAAGCCAGAATAAAAATGGATATTATTAAAAAAAAAAAAACATGAGGGAAAGTACTTCTTGGTAAAGGGTGCTGTAAATAATAAAGTAGTTATGATACTAAATGGGTATGCACCAAGTGGTAGAGCAGGCAGATTCCTAGAGAAGATATTAAGTCAGTTATAGGAAGAAATAGACAGTAAAACTATTCTAGAAGGGGAACTCAAACTTCCCCTCTCAGAATCAGACAAATCTAACCACAAAATAAACAAAAATGAATCTAGGGAGTTTAATGGGATCCTAGAAAACCTAGATATAATAGATGTGTAGAGAAAATAGACCTCTAAATTAGGGACAGAAAGGAATACACCTTTACCTCAGCAGTATGTGGTACCTACAAAAAAAATTAATCATATATTAGGGCACAAAAAGTTCATAATCAAATGCAGAAAGGCAGAAATAGTAAATGCTTTCTTTTCAAACTACAATGCAATAAAAATTGTATTAAATTAAGAGCCAGGAAAAAATAGACTAAAAAGCAATTGGAAATTAAATAATCTAAATCTAAAGAATGAGTGGGTTAAACAGCAAATCACAGGAACTATAATTTCATCCAAGAAAACGACAATAATTTGACATCACAACAAAACATATGGGTTGCAGCCAAAGCCTTTACTACAAGAAATTTTATATCTTGAAATAGCTACATAAGTAGAGAAAGACCTTTCTCTTGATTGATTGGTTAATCTTGAGATCAATGAATTTAGCATGCAACTAAAATAGCTAGAAAAAGAACAAATTAAAACCCCCAATTAAATACCAATGTAGAAATGTTGAAACAAAGGAAAGATTAATAAAATAGAAACTAAGAAAACTAATGAACGAATAAATAAAACTGAGTTGGTTTTATGAAAAAACTAACAAAACTGGTTAATTTGAACAGAAAAAGGATAGAAAAAACCAAATTACCAGCATCACAAATGAAATGGGTGAACTTAACCACCAATGAAAAAGAAATTAAAGCAATAATTAGGTGCTATTTTGCTCAACTCTCTGGCAGTGTCTGACAATCTAACCATAATGGATGAATATTTACAAAAATATGAATTGGCCAGGATAAGAGAAGAAAAAAAATACTTAAACTGTCCCATTTTGCAAAAATAAATTGAATTAAGTCATTAATGAACGACCTGAGAAAAAATTTCCAGTGCCACATAGATTCACAAGTGAATTCTACCAAATATTCAAAGAACAATTAATTCCATTTCTATGTAAACTATTTGGGAAAATAGGTAAAGAAGGAGTACTAACAAATCCCTTCTTTAACACAAATGTGGTACTGAGACCTAAACTTCAAAGGGCAAAAATAGAGGAAGGAAACTGACCAACCTCTTTAATGAATATTGATGCAAAAATTTTAAATAAAATATATGTTAACAGATTACAGCAATTTAACAGCAAGATAATACCTTATCACTCAATGGGATTTATACCAGGAATTCAGGGCTGGTCCAATATCAGGAAAACTATTAACATAATCGACCATATCAATAACAAAAAATGTAAATCATGTGATAATCTCAATAGATGCAGAAAAAGCTTTTGACAAAATATAGCATTCCTATTAAAAAGACTAGAAAGCATTGGGATAAAGGGAGTTTTCCTTAAAATAATAAGCAGTATCTATTTAAAACCTATAACAAGCATTATTTGGGATAGGAGAGAAGCTAGATGCATTCTCAATATCAGAGTGAAACAAGGATGCCTATTATCACCACTATCATTCAACAACATTGTACTAGAAATGTTGGCTTTAGCAAAAAGAAAAGAAAAAAATTAAAGGAATTAGAATAGGCAATGAGGTAATAAAACTGTCACTCTTGGTAGATGTTATGAATATATACTTAGAGAATCATAAAAAATCATCCAAAAACTTAACTGAAAACAATTCACAGCTTTAGAAAAATTGCAGGATATAGGGGCAGCTAGGTGGCGCAGTGGATAGAGCACCGGCCCTGAAGTCAGGAGGACCTGAGTTCAAATCTGGTCTCAGACACTTCCTAGCTGTGTGACCCTGGGCAAGTCACTTAACCCCAATTGCCTTAGCAAAAAGCAAAAAAAAAAAAAAAATTGCAGGATATAAAATAAACCCACACAAATCATTAGGATTTCTATATATTATTGATGAAGCCAATCTACAAGAAATACAAAGAACAATTCCATTTAAAAGTACAGGAGACAAAATAAAATACTTAGGTATCTTAGTGCCAAGAAAAACCCAAGAACTAAATTAACACAATTACAAAACACTTTTCACACAAATAAAATTCAATCTAAACAATTGGAAAACCATCAGTTTTTCATGGCTAGGCTGAGCTAATATGATAAAAATGACAATTCTGCCTAAATTGTTCTACTTGTTTAGTGCCATACCAATCAAACTGCCAAAATGTTATTTTATAGAACTAGAAAAAAATAATAACAAAATTCATCTGGGAAAACAAAAGGTCAAAAATATCAAAGGAATTAATGAAAAAAAAAAGTACAAAGAATAATAGCTTAGCAAGACCAAACCTAGAACATGTTATAAAGTAGCAGTAATCAAAAACTTTTGGTACTGACGAAGAAATAGAGTGCTGGATCAATGGAATAGATTAAATACATACAACACAATAATCAAGACCTATAGCAATCTAGTATTTGATAAACCCCCAAACTGTAGCTTCTAGGGGAAGAATTCACTATTTGAGATAAATTGGTAGAAAATCTAGAAAATAATATGTCAGAAACTCAGCAGAGACATACATCTCAAAATCTATACCAAAATAAGGCTAAAATTTATACATGATATGGGCATAAAGGATGATACCATAAACAAATCAGGAGAAGAAGGGATAATTGGCCTATCAGATCTTTGGAGAAGGGAAGAATTTTTGACCAAAGAAGAACTAGAGAACATTATGAAAGGCAACATGGACAACTTTGATTATATTAAATTAAAAAGGTTTTGCACCAAAAAAAATTCAACAGAAACAATATTAAAAGGGAAATTCAAAGTTAGGAAAAAAAAATCTTTGTTGCCAGTGTTTCTGATGGAGGCCTCATTGCTTAAACATAAAGAACTATGTGAAATTTATAAAAATATAATCATTCCCCAATTCACAATGATGAAAAGATATGAAAAGACAATTTTCAGATGATGAAATTAAACCCATTTATAATTATATGAGGGCAGAGCCAAGATGGCGGAGTGAAAAGGTGACTCTCTGTGTCCTCCTCTGATCTTCTATCAAATCAATAATAAAATAAGCCTCTGAACTGATCTTCAAGTCAACGAACTCAGAAATATTTGGACACTGCTTGCTGATATCTCTTAAGAATTTCACATCAGTTTTGTCTAACTCAGACAGAGAGATAAACAGAGGACTCCGGTGTAGGCTGGAAGTGAGGGTGGGACTCAGCTTAGCTCATTGTGGCAGAAATTCCAAACTCCAAACTCCAAACACCTGGAGTTTATCTGAGGCACTCCGGACACTCTGACCTGATTGGGGGCAGGTGTTCTGGCAGACTTGCCTTGTTTAAGGAGTAATTTGGACTTAGTCCTAGCCCCCACTTGCCCAGTACCTTAAGTTAATTCCCCAAAGTGCCCCAGGGCAAAGATCTTCAGCCCCCGTTTCAGCCACCATTTTTCCCCTACCTTAAAGAGATATCCACGCTGTCTAAAAAAAAATGAAGAAGCAAAAGAGAGCTCTCACCATAGACAGCTTTTATCGAGAAAAAGAAGGGATGATCCCATATCCTGAGGTTCCTTTAGACAAAATTCCAGAAGAAGGTATTAAGGATCATTACTGGTCACTTTTTCAAAAGGCCTTTCTGGAAGATTGCATAAAGAACCTCAAGAGAGAGCTGGAGGATAAATGGGAAAATAAACTGAAATCAGTGCAAAAAGGATACAATATCTTCCAAGAAGGATATGATGCCCTGCAAAATAGATATGAAAAAGACACCAATTTATTGAAAAATACAATTAGTGAAGTGGAAAAAGAGTGCAATGAGCAAAATAATTCAATTGGCCAGTTACAAAAGGAGCTTAAAAAGGTAACTGAAGAAAACAACACTTTAAAAATAAGAATTGAACAAATGCAAGTGAATGACTCAATAAGACTTCAAGAATCAGTCAAACAAAAACAAAAAAATGAAAAATTAGAAGAAAATATGAAATATCTCCTAGGAAAAACAACTGACTTGGAAAATATATCTAGGAGAGACAATCTAAGGATTATAGGACTTCCTGAAAGCCATGATGAAAAAAAGAATCTAAAAACTATCTTCCAGGAAATCCTGAAAGAAAACTGCCCTGAGATTGTAGAATCAAAGGGCAAAATCACCATTGAAAGAATTCACCGATCACCTCCTGAAAGAGATCCCAAAATTAAGACCCCAAGGAATATCGTGGCTAAATTTCAGGACTATAGCACCAAGGAACAGATTCTGCTAGCAGCTAGAAAGAAACAACTCAAATACCGAGGATCAATAATTAGAATCACACAGGATCTGTCAGCCTCCACACTGAAGGATCGCAGGACCTGGAACCAGATATTCCAAAGGGCAAAGGAACTTGGATTAAAACGAAGAATAACCTATCCAGCTAGAATGAGCATTATCCTCCAGGGAAGAAGATGGTCATTCAATGATATAGGTGAATTTCACCTATTTCTAATGAAAAGACAGGATCTGAACAAAAAATTCAACACCCAAACACAGAACTCAAGAGATGCATAAAAAGGTAAAAAGGAAAGGACTATTGAGAACTTTATTTTTACTAGGGGGATACTTAAAGTTTAGGGGTATAATTCACTAGATATTACTTGGATAATATGAAAAAGAGAACTAGAGGGGGAAAGGTTGTCATACTGGGGAAAAGAGGGAAAAAGTGGTAAAATAAGATCTAAAAAAAAGGAGGTAAAAACAAGGTAAAATCACTTGAAGAGGCAAAGAAAACCTAATATAATTGAGAGAAAGAGGGGAGGGAGATGAGCATTGTGTAAATCTTACTCTCATCAGGTTGAGCTGTAAAAGTATACATCAGACATTTGATTTCACATAGAAACTTGTCTGTTGCTAGAGGGAGGTGGGAGGGAAGAGGGGAAAAGTAAGGGACAAACTAATAGAAGGGAAAATAGAAGAATCAGGGGAAAGGAGTAAAAACAGGGAGAGGGGATCTAAAGGGTGGAGTATTGTTTGGGGGAGGGGGTCATCAAAAGCAAAGTACTGAGGAGGGGGGAAGGGAGAAAGGGAAAGGAAAGGGGAAAACATACCTTGGGTAAATAAGATGGCAGGAAATAAAGAATTAGTTATTCTAAGTGTGAACATGAATGGGATGAACTCTCGCATAAAGCGGAAGCAGATATCAGACTGGATTAAAAACCAGAATCCCATAATATGTTGTCTACAAGAAACACATCTAGAACATAGTGACACATATAGGATGAAGGTAAACGGATGGAGCAGAAAATATTATGCTTCAGGTGAACAAGAAAAAGCAGGGGTAGCAATCCTTATCTCACATCAAGTAAAAGCCAAGATAGATCTAATCAAAAGAGATAAGGAAGGAAACTATATTTATTAAAGAGTACCATAGATAATGTAGCAATATCTATACTAAATATATATGCACCAAGTGCAATAGCACATAAATTCCTAGGGGAGAAATTAAGAGAGATGCAAGAAGAAATAGACAGCCAAATGATACTAGTGGGGGATCTCAACCTTGCTCTCTCAGAATTAGATAAATCAAACTACAAAATAAACAAGAAAGAAACTAGGGAGATAAACCAATTGTTAGAAAAGTTAGGTATGATATATCTATGGAGAAAGTTGAATGGAGACAGTAGGGAGTTTACTTTTTCTCAGCAGTCCATGGAACCTATACAAAAATTGACCATGTGTTAGGGCATAAAAACCTCAAAATCAAATGCAGAAAGGCAGAAATAGTAAATGCATCCTTTTCAGATCATGATGCAATAAAAATCACATGCAATATAAGGCCAGGAGAAAATAAACCAAAAGGTAATTGGAAATTAAATAATCTAATCCTGAAGAATGAATGGGTGAAAG
>JAJPUD010004318.1:79732-109586 GCA_023553655.1 Myrmecobius fasciatus
GAGGAAAATCAAATTGTTAGTCTCAAGAATGATAAGGGAGAAATTTCCTCCAATGGAGAGCAAATTAGAGCAATAATTAGGAGTTACTTTGCCCAACTTTATGCCAGTAAGTTTGATAATCTAAATGAAATGGAGGAATATCTACAAAAATATAGATTGCCCAGGTTAACAGAAGAAGACATAAAATATTTAAATAGCCCCATATTAGAAAAAGAAATAGAACAAGCTATTAACCAACTCCCTAAGAAAAAATCTCCAGGGCCAGATGGATTTACATGTGAATTCTACCAAACATTCAAAGAACAATTAATTCCAATACTATATAAACTATTTTAAAAAATAGGGAGAGAAGGTATACTGCCAAGTTCCTTCTATAAGACCGATATGGTGCTGATAGCTAAACTAAGTAGGGTGAAAACAGAGAAAGAAAACTTTAGACCAATTTTCCTAATGAATATTGATGCAAAAATTTTAAATAAAATATTAGCAATGAGATTACAGAAAGTCATCCCCAGGATAGTACATTATGACCAAGTGGGATTTACACCAGGGATCCAGGGCTGGTTCAATATTAGGAAAACTATCAGCATAATTAATTATATTAATAACCAAACTATCAAAACCATATGATTATCTCCATAGATGCAGAAAAAGCATTTGATAAAATCCAACACCCCTTCCTATTAAAAACACTAGATAGTATAGGAATAAATGGGCTTTTCCTTAAAATGATCAGTAGCATCTATTTAAAACCATAAGTAAGCATCATATGTAATGGAGACAAAATAAAACCATTCCCAATAAGATCAGGAGTGAAACAAGGCTGCCCACTGTCACCATTACTATTTAATAGAGTATTAGAAATGTTAGCTTTAGCAATAAGAGAAGAAAAAGAGATAAAAGGAATCAGAGTAGGTAATCAAGAAACCAAATTATCACTCTTTGCAGATGACATGATGGTATACTTAGAGAACCCTAGAGACTTAACTAAAAAACTACTAGACACAATTCAGAACTTTAGCAAAGTGGCAGGATTCAAAATTAATCCACATAAATCATCAGCATTTTTATATATTACCAAGAAAGTTCAGCAGCAAGAGAAGCAAAAAGAAATTCCATTCCAAATAGCAGATGATAGGATAAAATATTTGGGAATCTATCTGTCAAGGAAAAGTCAGAAACTATACGAACTAAATTACAAAACACTTTCCACACAAATAAAACCAGACCTAGTCAATTGGAAAAACATTAAGTGCTCTTGTGTAGGCAGAGCAAATATAATAAAAATGACAACACTACCCAAACTATTCTACTTATTTAGTGCCATACTAATCAAGCTCCCAAGAAATTATTTTACAGATCTAGAAAAAATAGTAGCAAAGTTCATTTGGAAGAACAAAAGGTCAAGGATTTCAAGGGGATTGATGAAAAAAAGGAAGATGAAGTTGGCCTTGCTGTACCAGATCTAAAACTACATTATAAAGCAGCGGTCATCAAAACCATTTGGTACTGGCTAAGAAATAGAGCAGTTGATCAGTGGCATAAGATAGGTTATCAGGACAATCTACGCAATAACTTTAACAATTTAGCGTTTCATAAACCAAAAGACCCCCCTTTGGGATAAGTACTCACTATTCGGCAAAAACTGCTGGGAAAATTGGAAACTAGTGTGGAAGAAATTAAGGCTTGACCCATACCTAACACCACATACCAAGATAAGATCTAAATGTGTTCATGATCTAGATATAAAGAGTGATATTGTAAGCAAATTAGAGGAACATAGGATAGTTTACCTCTCAGACCTGTGGAGATGGAATAAATTTATGTCCAAAGAAGATCTGGAACTCCTAATTGAACACCAGATAGATATTTTGTATTATATTAAGTTAAAAAGTTTCTGTACAAACAAAATTAATGCAGAGAAGATTAGGAGGGAAGCATCAAATTGGGAAATCCTCTACATTTAATGGTTCTGATAAAGGCCTCATTTCTAAAATATATAGAGAATTGTCTCATATATACAAGAATTCAAGCCACCCTTCAATAGATAAGTGGTCAAGGGATATGAACAGACAATTTTCAGATGATGAAATTAAAACCATCTCTAGTCATATGAAAAGTTGCTCCAAATCACTATTGATCAGAGAAATTCAAATTAAGACAACTCTAAGGTACCACTACACACCTGTCAGATTGGCTAAAATGACAGGAAAAGATAATGATCAATGTTGGAGGGTATGTGGGAAAACTGGGACACTAATACGTTGTTGGTGGAACTGTGAACGGATACAACCATTCTGGAGAGTAATTTGGAGCTATGCTCAAAAAGTTATCAAATTCTGCATACCCTTTGGCCCAGCAGTGTTTCTCTTGGGCCTATATTCCAAAGAGATCTTAGAGGAGGGAAAGGGACCCATATGTTCAAGAATGTTTGTGGCAGCTCTTTCCGTAGTGGCTAGAAACTGGAAACTGAGTGGATGCCCATCAATTGGAGAGTGGCTGAATAAATTATGGTATATGAATGTTATGGAATATTATTGCTCTGTAAGAAACAACCAGCAGGACGATTTCAGAGAGGCCTGGAGAGACTTGCATGAACTGATGCTGAGTGAAATGAGCAGAACCAGGAGATCATTATACACAGCAACAACAATATTACATGATGATCAGTTCTGATGGACATGGCTCTCTGCAACAAAGAATTGTCTCAAACGAGTTCCAATTGTTCACTGAAGAAAACCATATACACCCAGAGAGAGGGATATGAAATATGGACCACAACATAACATGTTCATGCTCTCTATTGTGGTTTGCTTGCATTGTGTTTCCTTTTTCTGATTTTCTTTTTTTTTTTTCATATAGATAGGATTTTTCTTGCACAACTTATCAAGTATTTCAACATTATTAACATGTAGTGGACTTCCTGCCATATAGGGGAGGGGAGGTGAATGGGGTAAAATTTGTAATGGAAAGCTTTGTAAAGATCAGTGCTGGGAAACTACCCATACATATGTTATACATATAAAATGCTTTAATAAAAAAAAGAAAGTAAAAATATATATTCAATAGGGAAATGGGTCTATAGTTTTCTTTCTCAGTTTTCTCCTTACCTGGTTTAGCTATCAGCACCATATCTGTGTCATAGAAGGAATTTGGTAGTACACCTTCTTTCCCTATTTTTTCAAATAGTTTATATAGTATTGGGATTAATTGTTCTTTGAATGTTTGGTAAAATTCACATGTAAATCCATCTGGCCCTGGAGATTTATTCTTAGGGAGTTAATTAATAGCTTGTTCCATTTCTTTTTCCAAAATGGGGCTATTTAAATAATTTATTTCTTCTTCTGTTAACTTAGGGAATCTATATTTTTGTAAATATTCCTCCACTTCATTTACATTATCAAATTTATTGGCATAAAGTTGGGCAAAGAAACTTCTAATTATTACTCTAATTTCCTCTTCATTGGAGGAAAGTTCTCCCTTATCATTTTTGAGACTAACAATTTGATTTTCCTCTTTACTTTTTCTAATCAAATTAACTAAAGGCTTATCTATTTTGTTGGTTTTTTCATAAAAACCAACTCAGTTTTATTTTTTAATTTGATAGTTTTCTTATTTTCAATTTTATTGATCTCCCCTTTAATTTTCAGAATTTCTAATTTGGTATTTAATTGAGGGTTTTTAACTTGGTCTCTTTCTAGCTTTTTTAATTGTAAGCCCAGTTCACTGATCTTCTCTTTCTCTGTCTTATGCAAGTAAGCATCTGGAGATATAAATTTACCCCTTATAACCGCTTTAGCCATGTCCCACAAATTTTGGTATGTTGTCTCATTATTGTCATTCTCCTGGATGAAATTATCAATTGTGTCTATAATTTGCTCTTTCACCCATTCATTCTTCAGGATTAGATTATTTAATTTCCAATTAAATTTTGGTCTATTTTCTCCTGACCTTATATTACATGTGAGTTTTATTGCATCATGATCTGAGATGGATGCATTTACTATTTCTGCTTTTCTGCATTTGATTTTTAGGTTTTTATTCCCTAACACATGATCAGTTTTCATATAAGTTCCATGAACCCCTAAGAAAAAAGTATACTCCCTTCTATCACCATTCAATTTCCTCCAGAGATTTATCATACCTAACTTTTCTAGCCTTTTGTTTACCTCCCTAACTTCTTTCTTATTTATTTTGTGATTTGATTTATCTAATTCTGAGAGAGCAAGGTTGAGATCTCCCACTAGTATAGTATTACTGTCTATTTCTCCTTGCATCTCTGTTAGTTTCTCCTCTAGGAATTTGGATGCTATACCACTTGGTGCATATATGTTTAGTATTGATGCCACTTCATTGTCTATGGTACCCTTTAGTAAAATATAGTTTCCTTCCTTATCTCTTTTAATTAGATCTATTTTTGTTTTTACTTGATCTGAGATAAGGATTGCTACCCCTGCCTTTCTTTGTTCACCTGAAGCATAGAAGATTCTGCTCCAGCCCTTTACCTTCACTCTGTATGTATCTCTATGTTTTAGATATGTTTCTTGTAAACAACATATTGTAGGATTCTAGCTTTTAATCCAGTCTGCTACCCGCTTCCGTTTTATGGGAGAGTTCATCCCATTCACATTCACAGTTAAAATAACTATATCTGTATTCCCTGCCATCTTATTTACCCAGAGTTATGACTTTCTCTTCCCTTTCCCCTCTCGCCCTTCCCCCCTCCCCAGTACTTTGCTCTTGATGACCACCTCCCACCAATACTCCTCCCCCCCTTTAGGATCTTTCCCTCCCCTTTATACCTTTCCCCTAATCCTTCTATTAGTTTATCCTTTTCCTTTCCTCCTTTCCCTCCCACCTTCCCACAAGGAGGGTCAGCCCTTTCTTTGAAGCCAAATGTGTCTGATATACTCTCTTAGAGTCCAATCTAATGAGAGTAAGGTTTACACAATACTCATCGCCCCACCTTCTTTCCCTCAATTACATTAGATCTTCTATGTCTCTTTATGAGATTTTGCCTTATTTTACCTCCTTTATTTTTACTTTATTTTGCCTCCTCCCCCCTTTTTTTTCAGTATGTTATCCCTTACACCTCTAATTTCCTTTCCATTATTATCAAAGAAAAATCAAATTATACCCCTATTCTTTAAGGATACCTATAGAAGAAATATAGTTCTCAAGAGTTCTTTTCTTTTTACCTTTTTATGCTTCTCTTGAGTTCTGTATTTGGAGGTCAATTTTTTTGTTCATATCTGGTCTTTTCATCAGAAATAGATGAAATTCTCCTGTATCATTGAATGACCATCTTCTTCCCTGGAAGATGATGCTCATTCTAGCTGGATAACTTATTCTTGGCTGTAATCCAAGTTCTTTTGTCTTTCAGAATATCTGATTCCAGGGCCTTCGATCCTTTAATGTGGAAGCTGACAGATCTTGTGTAATTCTAATTACAGTTCCTCGGTATTTGAACTGTTTCTTTCTAGCTGCTTGCAATATCTTTTCCTTGGTGCCATAGTCCTGAAATTTGGCCACAATATTCCTTGGGGTTTTAATTTTGGGGTCTCGTTCAGGAGGTGATCAGTGAATTCTTTCAATGCCAATCTTGCCTTCTGATTCTAAAACATCAGGGCAATTCTCTTTCATGATTTCCTGGAAGATAGCATCAAGGTTCTTTTTTTCATCGAGGCTTTCAGGTAGTTTGATAATCCTTAGATTGTCTCTCCTGGATGTGTTTTCCAAGTCAGTTGTTTTTCCTAGGAGATATTTCATATTTTCTTCTATTTTTTCATTTTTTTGTTTTTGTTTGACTGATTTGACTGATTCTTGAAGTCTTATTGAGTCATTTACTTCTATTTGTTAAATTTTACTTTTTAAAGTATTATTTCCTTCAGTTATCTTTTTTAGCTCCTTTTGTAGCTGGCCAATTGAATTTTTTGGTTTATTGAATTCTTTTTCCATTTTGCCAATTTTATTTTTCAGTGAATTGTTGTCTTTTTCCAATTCACCAATTTTGTTTTTCAGTGAATTGCTGTCTTTTTCCAATTCACCATTTTTATTTTCTAGTGAATTGGTGATTTTTTCCAGTTCACCATTTTTAGTTTCCAGTGAATTGGTGATTTTTTCCAATTCACCAATTTTGTTTTTCAGTGAATTGTTTTCTTTTTCCAATTCACCAGTCCTGTTTTCCAGTTTTTGATATCTCTGTTGCACTGATCTCAATTTATTTCTCCATTCTTCTTCTAGCTCTCTTTTGAGATTCTTTATGCAATCTTCCAGGTAAGCCTTCTGAAAGGGAGACCAGCTTAAGTCTGCCTTTGTGGCTTCATCTGGGATTGTTTTCCGAATCTCAGGATCTGGGGACTTCTCTACTTTCTCTCTGTAAAAGCTGTGTATGGTGAGAGCTCTCTTCTGCTTCTTACTCATGGTTTTCAGCCGAGGTATCAGTCACCAGCAGGGAGTACTACCCCGGTTTCAATTTGCCCTAGGGCAGTTTGCAGAGTTGATTTCGGGTCTGAGCCTGGTTGGGCTAGATCTGCACTAGGACCACGTTTTCAGTTGCTCGCAATCCACCCTTTACCAAAGGCAGATGTGCCAAAGCACCTGCCTGCAAGCAGAGCAAAGTGGCCCAGGCGTCCCCCAGGGGTTTCCTAGGTGCCTAAAATCCATCTCTGTCACAGCCCGACTTCCGTCCCGGCTGTGCTGGCGTCTGATTGTGGCCAGTGGTCGATTTCCCCTGAGGCTAACCTCCAGAGTTTTTTGAAAGTAGATTGTTGATAGACCCAATTATTCTGGGTCTGAGGGAAGATCTCAGGAGCTCACAGAGAATGCTGTCTGCAGTTCGCCATCTTGGCTCCGACCCTGAGCACAAGAGTCTTTTTGTCAGCATTCTCTCAAATTTTCATGCAACCACCAATTGAGTAATTCCATATATGAAGACTCTATTATTTTTATGGAATCACATTACAATGTGGGACAATTTTATTAGGAGGATTTTCCCAATAACTGGTAAAAATCTGATTTTCAACAAATTTAACCTATTCCTCTCAGTCCTGACATCTGAGACTAAGTTTCTATATCTGAAAAATCTATAAATATTTAAATGCTTCTACCAAGTCTTTTTCTCTTTCACTCTAGAATTTATCCCTTTCTTTAACTGGATTTCACATCATATCATTTTAAGATTTCTTACCATACTAGATGCCTTCCACTAGATGATCACTAGCTCATCAAAATCTATGCTAGAACATGGCACTCAAACCTGGAAATTATATTTCAGATGTTTTCTCAATGGGAAAAAGTATCATCACTACTCCCATCCAGGACTTCATATTTCTCCTAATTAAAATAATTGGTTTTTTTTAGTAGTCCTGTTATACAATTAATTCATATTAAGTTAAGCACTCACTAAAGCTTTGTGATATTTTTTCACAGGATTTGTTATCTAGCCACAACTTGTCCCTACTGTGTTCATTCTGAAAATTTTCAGTGAAATTTTTGCTTCAAATATGACAATATATATTCATAATTAATTACATTTTGTTGTATTTGGACCATCATTTTAGCCTATTGAGACCTTTTTGGATCCCATAAATATATTTCAATATTTAACAATCACCCCTAATTTTGTGTGCTCTATAACTTTGATAATTATGGAAGAATGTTTGAATTACATCTCTTTCTGATATAGTTGTATGCACCTATCTAGAATCAGGAGTTTTCTAGTATATTTTTACCTTTATCACGTCCTCCTTTCAAATATTCTTTCCCAACTACTCCTGAACCATATGTTACTCTTATTTCTATATTCTATTGTCACATATGTTTCTGACTCTCACTCTTTCTTGGGGCCAAGCACTCCTCTTTATAAGTCCTATTAGACCATACATAAGTATTTTATTGTTTAAATTAGCTAATCAATAAATGAGATATAAAGTTAATGCTAAATAGTTATTTTACTTAGCAGTCCTGTAACTTAGGTAATGAAAAATTGCATAATTGTAAAAAATCAAAATACTTCATTCTACCATCACTTACCTGTTCTACAGTTGGTAATAATGACTCTCTAGCCAGGCATTGACACCACTACCTTGCCACCTAACTTCCAGGTAAATCCAGTATACAAAAGTCTCTTCTCCAGAAAATGAGATTCTTTTCCTAGGATCTTATTTTCCAAATCCTTCTTCCTCTTTTGGATGATAATGATCCTTAGTAATTTACATGTTTTTATATTACCAAAAATTTTCTTGATCATTAGTTTCTTGATTCATCTACTAGAAAAATGCAAGTGCCAGAATCACTTTTTTTCCTCAAATCACAGAGAAAACTGTTGAACTTCAAACTCTAGGCAAAAACAAATGCAGAACAAATGTTACACATACCCCCATCCCAAACTTATCAAAACAAATATATAACAAATTTTACTCATACTCACATCCCAAACTTATCAGGAGGCTTTACTCAGACTAATTTCTTGTTGGTTGTGGGAGTTTGAGGTGGATTGAGTATTGATACTGTTTAGGACATTCTGAAATTTATGTCTAGTTACATATAAGCACATTCTAGTAAATAAAATCTAGAATAAGACTTCATATTCCATTTTCCTCTTCCCTTAGATTGTGATTAAAATGGTAAAATCATTCCACAAGCCTTTCTATTCTCCAAATCTTTAGAAGCAAACTGGAGGACACTATGAAATGCTGTAGATTATAGACATGGTAATTCAAACTTATCCTTATCCCTACCAAGGTGATCCTAATATTTCTTGAACCTTCAAAACCTTCCTCAAATATGGAGTCACTTTGCCAAGTACATATAGCCTTCTAACATAAACCTTTCAAATCCTTGAAGTTTCTTTCCATACAATTAACTTTAAATTCCTCTGTTCAGCCTACCTATTTGGTAAAAAGACAAAGCATAACAATGTCTCCCCAGATTGCTGATTCATTTTTGAAGAGAAAAACAATGATTAGAAGAGGCTAAAAGGATTAATTACAACTCCCACACTGACATCTTAGCCCAGTGACCAACTGATGCTCCTAAATTCAGCATAACCACCATGGAGATTCTCACACTCTGAGAAAGTTTGTATTTTTCCAGAATTTTAAATGTAAACTTTGAAAGTTTATAGTCATTCTCTAAAGATACCACAAGGAGATCACTAATAAGAAAGACAACTTCCTTATGCCCCAATGTTTATAGCAGTACTTTGTGGCAGCAAAAACTTGGGAACATTAGATTTGTGACTAAACAAATTGGAGCATCTGAATGTAATGGCATAATACTATGGTCTACTCAATAATTAGATGAATAAAGAGGAAAATGGAAAGAATAAAAACTGAAGAAAAGACAAGAAGAATTAATGTTAATTGAAGTAATGAGAAGTAAAAATAAACCATGCACAAATAAAACAATTTAAATTTTACAAAGGCAAAAACTAGTAAATAAAAATTGCAAGACTACAAAGAAAAAGCATGACTCCAAAAAAGAGATTAAGAAGACAGTCTACTTCTACTCCTTTGCAGAATTGAGAGGTCACAGGAACATTATATAAATTTTCAGAATCTTTTGATCAGTTTTGTGCCTTTTCCTCCTTTTAATTTTCCTACACACACACACACACACACACACACACACACACACACACGCACACACACTGCTTTATTGGGTTATTCTCTGAGAGGAAAAGGGAAAGAGATAGATGGAGACTTTAAATCATATGAGTCTATCAGTCAAACTAGTATATGCCAGACATTTTGCTAATCATTGGGGATACTACAAAAGATTAAAAAATATTCCCTGATTTCGGGTGAAACAAGATTGCCCACTATCACCATTACTGTTCAATATTGTATTAGAAATGCTAGCCGTGGCAATAAGACAAGAAAAAGAGATTAAAGGAATTAGAGTAGGTCATGAGGAAACCAAATTATCACTCTTTGCAGATGATATGATGATCTACTTAGAGAACCCTAGAGAATCAACTCAAAAACTATTAGAATTAATCCATGACTTTAGCAAAGTTGCAGGATACAAAATAAATCCACATAAATCATCAGCATTTTTATACATCACCAACAAAATGCAACAGCAAGAGATACAAAGAGAAATTCCATTCAAAATAACTATCGATAGTGTAAAATATTTGGAAATATATCTGCCAAGGGAAAGTCAGGATCTATACGAGCAAAACGACAAAACACTCTCCACACAAATAAAGTCAGATCTAAACAATTGGAAAAACATCAAGTGCTCTTGGATAGGTCGAGCGAATATCATAAAGATGGCAATACTACCTAAACTAATCTATCTATTTAGTGCTATACCAATCAAACTCCCAAGAGATTATTTAACTGACCTAGAAAAAATAACAACAAAATTCATCTGGAAAAACAAAAGGTCAAGAATTTCAAGGGAATTAATGAAAAAAAATGCAAATGAGGGTGGCCTAGCTGCACCAGATCTAAAACTATATTATAAAGCAGTGGTCACCAAAATCATTTGGTACTGGATAAGAAATAGAGTAGTGGATCAGTGGAATAGGTTAGGTTCACAGGACAAAATACTCAATGACAATTGTAATCTAGTGTTTGATAAACCCAAAGACCCCAGTTTTGGGGATAAAAACTCACTATTTGACAAAAACTGCTGGGATAATTGGAAACTAGTATGGAAGAAATTAGGCATTGACCCACACGTAACACCATATACCAAGATAAGGTCAAAATGGATTCATGATCTAGGCATAAAGAATGATATTATAAACAAATTAGAACAATGTAGGATGGTTTACCTCTCAGACCTGTGGAGGCGGAAGGAATTTGTGACCAAAGAAGAACTAGAGGTCATCATTAATCACAAAATAGATAAGTTTGACTATATCAAGTTGAAAAGTTTTTGTACAAACAAAATGAATGCAGACAAGATTAGAAGGGTAGCAGTAAACTGGGAAAATATTTTTACATCCAAAGGTTCTGATAAAGGCCTCATTTCTAAAATATATAGAGAATTGACTCAAATATATAAGAATTCAAGCCATTCTCCAATGGATAAATGGTCAAAAGATATGAACAGACAATTTTCAGACGAAGAACTTGAAACTATTTCTGGTCACATGAAAAGGTGCTCCAATTCACTATTGATCAGGGAAATGCAAATTAAGACAACTCTGAGATACCACTACACACCTGTCAGATTGGCTAAAATGACAGGAAATGATAATGATAACTGTTGGAGGGGATGTGGGAAAACTGGGACACTGATACATTGTTGGTGGAACTGTGAACGGATCCAACCATTCTGGAGAGCAATTTGGAGCTATGCTCAAAAAGTTACCAAACAGTGCATACCCTTTGACCCAGCAGTGTTTCTACTGGGCCTATATCCCAAAGAGATTTTAAAGGAGGGAAAGGGACCCAAATGTGCAAAAATGTTTGTGGCAGCCCTTTTTGTAGTGGCAAGAAACTGGAAATTGAAAAGATGCCCATCAATTGGAGAATGGCTGAATAAATTATGGTATATGAATGCTATGGAATATTATTGTTCTGTAAGAAATGACCAACAGGAGGATTTCAGATAGGCCTGGAGAGACTTGCATGAACTGATGCTGAGTGAAATCAGCAGAACCAGGAGAACATTATACACAGCAACAAGACTATACGATGATCAATTCTGATGGACGTGGTTCTCTTCAACAATGATGTGATTCAAACCAGTTGTTCTGCGATGAAGATAGTCATATACATCCAGAGAGAGGCCTGTGGGAACTGAGAGTGAACCACCACACAGAATTTTAACGCTTTCTGTGAATATTTCCATGCATTTTGTTTTCCTTCTTAGGTTGTTTTTTCCTTCTTCTCTTTCTAGATCTGATGTTTCTTGTGCAGTAAGATAACTGTATAGATATGTATACATGTATTGTATTTGTCATATAATTTATCCTATTTAGCATGTATTAGATTACCTGTCATCTAGGGGTGGGGGTGGGGGGAAGGAAGGGAAAAGCTTGGGAAAAAAGTTTTTGCAAAGGTCAAAAAAATAAATAAAAATAAAAATATTCCCTGATTTCAAGGATCTTGCATTTTAATGAGGAAGATAACATATAAACAACTATGTGCAAACAATATATGAAGAGAATAAATAAAGAGAAAAAATCTCAAAGATAAAGTATCAGGGACAGCTAGGTGGCATAGTGGATAGAGCACCAGCTCTGAAGTCAGGAGGGCCTGAGTTCAAATTTGACCTCAGACATGTAACATTTCCTAGGTGTGTGACCCTGAGCAAGTCACTTAACCCCAATTGGCTTAGGGGAAAAAAAAGTATTAAGTAAAGTCAGAAAAGGCTTTCTGAAAAAAAAATGGAACTTTAGTTGAGACTTGAAGGAAACCAGGGAAACTAGAAGGGATAGATGAGAAAAATGAAAAATTCTGGCATGAAGGACAACCATTGAAAGTCCTCAGAATCAGAAGATGAAATGTCTTATGCAAGAAACAGCACTGGTGAGGTAAGGAGTATTTATGCTTCATAAAGCATAAGTATATTGGAAAGTTAGGAAGGGGATACATTATGGGGATGGGTAGAGAATGCTTCATAAACACAAAAAAAGCATTTAATCTTTGATCCTAGAGGCAATCATAGAAGCAGTTGATTGAATGGGTTGGGAAGGATGAGACAAAGTTAGAATTGTAGATTAAGATGAACAATTTTACTGGTGAATAGAAGATGGACTACACTAGAAGTTTTTCCCTTCTCCTCTAGATGGAAGGTAGTCCAATACATGTTAAATATATTAAAATATATGATAAGTCCAGTATATGTATATATATTTATACACTTATCTTGATACATAAGAAAAATTGGAGTTAAAAAAGAAAAATAAAACCTGAGAAGGAAAACAAAATGCAAGCAAACATGAACAGAAAATGTGAAAATGCTATGTTGTGGTCCACATGACATCCCACAGGCCTCTCTCTGGGTGTATATGGCTTTCTTCATCACTGAACAATTGGAAGTGGTTTGAATCATCTCATTGTTGAAGAAAGCCACGTCCATCAAAATTGATCATCGTATAGTCTTGTTGTTCGCATTTATAATGATCTCCTATTTCTACTTATTTCACTTAGCATCAGTTCATGTAAGTCTCTCCAGGACTCTCTGAAATTATCCTATTAGTCGTTTCTTATAGAACAATAATATTCTATAACATTCATATACCATAATTTATTCAGACATTCTCCAATTGATGGGCATTCATTCAGTTTCCAGTTTCTAATCAGTACAAAAAGGGCTGCCACAAATATTTTTGCACATGTGGGTCCCTTTTCCTCCTTTAAGATCTCTTTAGGATACAGGCCCAATAGAAACACTGCTGGGTCAAAGGATATGCCCAGATTAATAACTTTTTGACTATAGTTCTAGATTGCTTTCCAGAATGGTTGGCTCCAGTCACAATTCCACCAACAATGTATCAGTGTCCTAGTTTTCTCACATCCCCGCCAACATTTGTCATTATCTTTTCCTGTCATATTAGCCAATCTGACAGGTGTGTTTGGTTTCTCACAGTTGTCTTAATTTGCATTTCTCTGATCAATAGTGATTTGGAGCACCTTTTCATGTGACTACAAATATTATCAATTTCTTCATCTGAATATTGTCTGTTCATACCCTTTGACAATTTATCAATTGGAGAATGGCTTGAATTCTTATAAATTTGAGTCAATTCTCTATATATTTTAGAATTGAGGCCTTTTTCAGAACCTTTAAATGTAAAAATGTTTTCCCAGCTTATTACTTCCATTCTAATCTTGTCTACATTAATTTTGTTTATACAAAAACTTTTTAATGTAATATAATCAAAATGATCTATTTTGTGACCAATAATGATCTCTATTTCTTTTTTGGTCATGAATTCCTTCCTCCTCCATAGATCTGATAGGTAAAATATCTTACATTCTTCTAATTTGTTTATAATATCATTATTTATGTCTAGATCAAGAACCCATTTTGACCTTATCTTGGTATACAGTGTTAGTGGGTTAATGCCTAGTTTCTGCCATACTAGTTTCCAATTTTCCCAGCAATTTTTGTCAAGTAGTGAGTTCTTATCCCAAAAGCTGGGGTCTTTGGGTTTTTCAAACACTACACAACTACAGTCATTCACTATTTTGTCCTGTGAACCTAACCTATTCCACCGATCAATTATGCTGTTTCTTAGACATTACCAAATGGTTTTGATGACCACTGCTTTATAATATAGTTTTACATCCGGAATAGCTAGGCCACCTTTATTTGCTTTTTTTTTTCATTAATTCCCTTGAAATTCTTGATCTTTTGTTCTTACAAATGAATTTTATTGTTATTTTTTCTAGGTCAGTAAAATAGTTTCTTGGGAGTTTAATTAGTATAGCACTAAACAAATAGATTAGTTTAAGTAGTACTGTCATCTTTATTACATTCACTCGACCTATCCAAGAGCACCTCATATTTTTCCAATTGATGAGATCTGATTTTATTCGTGAGGAAAGTGTTTTGTAGCTTTGCTCATATAGTTCCTGGCTTTCCCTTGGCAGATAGATTCCCAAATATTTTATACTATCGACAGTTATTTTAAATGGAATTTCTCTTTGTATCTCTTGCTGTTGGATTTTGTTAGAGATGTATAAAAATGCTGATGATTTATGTGGATTTGTTTTGTATCCTGCAACTTTGTGGATTATTTCTAATAGTTTTTAGTTGATTCTCTAGGGTAAATCATTTGCAAAGAGTGATAATTTGGTTTCTGCATTACCTACTCTAATTCCTTTAATCTCTTTTTATTCCTTTTATTGCCAAAGTTAGCAATTTTAATACAATATTGAATAGTAATGGTGATAGTGGGCAACCTTGTTTCACCCCTGATCTTACAGGGAATTGTTCCAGTTTATACCCATTATATATGATGGTAGCTGATGGTTTGAAATAGATGCTACTGAATAGTTTAAGGAAAAATCCATTTATTCCTATATTCTATATTATTTATAATAGGAATGGATATTGGATTTTATCAAATGCTTTTTCTGCATCTATTGAGATAATCATACAGTTTTATTAATTTGATTATTGATATAGCAAATTATGCTAATAGTTTTCCTAATATTGAACCAGCCCTACATTCCTGGTACAAATCCCATTTGGTCATGGTGTATTATCCTGGGGATGATTTTCTGAATCTAATTCTGAGAGAGCAAGGTTGAGATCCCTCACTAGTATAGTTTTGCTATTTCCTCTTTCATCTCTCTTAATTTTTCCTCTAGGAATTTCCATACTATACTACTATAGTTTCCTTCCTTATGGCTTTTAATTAGATCTATCTTAGCTTTTACTTGATCTGAGATCAGGATGGCTACCCCTGCTTTTTTTTTTCTTCACCTGAAGCATAATATATTCTGCTTTACCTCTTTACCTTCTCTCTGCATGTATCAATATGCTTTAAATGTGTTTCTTGCAAGCAACATATTGTAGGATTCCGGCTTTTAATCCAGTCCGCTATCCGCTTCAGTTTTATGGGAGAGTTTATCCCATTCACATTCACAGTTAAAATAACTAATTCAGTATTTCCTGCCATCTTTTTTATTCTATGTTATGCTTTTCTCTTTCCTATCCCACTTCTCTCCTCCCCAATATTTTGCTTTTGATGACCACCTCCCTCAAACAGTACTCCCCCTTTAAAGCCCCTCATCCTTTTTTACACCTTTCCCCTAATTCTTCTGTTTTCCCTTCTATTAGTCTTTCCCTTTCTTTTTCTCCTTTCCCTCCTACTTTCTTATAAGGTGAGACAAGTTTCTTTGTGATAGAAAATATGTCTGATATTCTCTGTTAGAGCCAAATCTGATGAGAGTAAGATTCATGCAATGCTCATTCCCCTCCTTTCTTTTCCTCAATTATAATAGGTTTTCTTTGTCTCTTCATGAGATAAAATTTTCCTTATTTAAGCTCCTTTTTCCTCTTATTCCAGTATGATCTGCTTTCCACCTCTAGTTTTTTTTCTATAGTATCATAATAAAACCAAGTTGTACTCACATTCTCTAAATATAACCATAACAGAAATATAGTTCTCAAGAGTTCTTCTCTTTTTACCTTTTTATGCTTCTCTTGAGTTCTATGTTTGGAGATCAATTTTTTGTTCAGTTCTGGTCTTTTCATTAGAAATAAGTGAAATTCATCTATATCATTGAATTTCCATCTTCTTCCCTGAAAGATAATGCTCATTTTAGCTGAATAGCTTATTCTTGGCTGTAATCACAGTTCCTTTGTTTTTTGAATATCAGATTCCAGGCCCTTTGATCCTTTAAGGTGGAAGCTACTAGGTCCTGGGTAATCTTCATTGTGGCTTCCCCGTATTTAAATTTTCTCTTTCTAGCTGCTTGCGATATCTTTTCCTTGGTATGATAGTTCTGAAATTTAGCCATGATATTCCTTGGGGATTTAATTTGGGGTCTCTTTCAGGAGGTGATCAGTGACTTCTTGATTCTATGATAGCAGGGCAGTTTTCCTTTGTGATTTCCTGTAAGATAATGTCTAGGTTCTTTTTTTTCATCATGGCTTTTAGGAAGTCCAATAACCCTTAGACTGTCTCTCCTGGATCTGCTTTCCAGGTCTCTTGTTTTTCCTAGGAGATATTTCATATTTTCTTCAATTTTTTTCATTTTTTAATTTTTGGACTAATTCTTGAAGTCTTATTGAGTTATTCACTTCCATTTGTTCAATTCTAATTTTTAGTGTATCATTTTCTTCAGTTACCTTTTTTAGCTTCTTTTGCAATTGGCCAATTAAATTTCTTTGTTCATTGCATTCTTTTTTCCATTTTTCCCATTATTTCTTGCAATGATCTCATTTCATTTCCCCATTTTTCTTCTAACTCTCTTTTAAGATCCTTTATGCAATCTTTGGAGGAAGCCTTGTGAAATGGGGACCAGATCATGTTTCCCTTTGGGGATTCATCTGGAATTGCTTTGCCGTTAGGAACCTCAGGATTTAAGGTCTATTCTCTCCATAAAAGTTGTCTATGGTGAGAGTTGTTTTTTTTTGTTTGTTTGTTTTTTATTCATTTTTAAGGCTTGAGGTCTGTTCAATGCAAAGGAGTGACAGCTGCTTTTATTTGCCCTGGAGTAGTTCTACTGATTGATCACCAGTGCTGGGTAATGGGGCTAGTTGTAGTGTTCTTCCTGGGCTCAGTGGTTTATAATTTGTTTTTTACAAAAGGCAAGTCTGCCAAATCACCTGCTTGCAACTAGCACAGAGTAGTCTAAGAGGCTCACAGAAGATTGCCAAGTGCCTGGAAACTGCAATGGTCTGACTCCTGGCCCTGGCTTCCTGCCCCAGTCTCCCCACACTGCTGTCTGGGCTCAGAAGACTGTCCCCCTGCCCAGTTAAAACAGATCTGTTTTGAAACTCTTCCAAGATATTTTCTTTTAGAAATGTGTTGTACTCCAAATATTTATGGGTGCTATGACTCCAAAACCATTTTAGAGGCTTAATCTACAGTTTGGTTTGAGAGAAAGTTAGAGGAGGTTACAGAGAATCATGTCTGTTCTCCACCATCTTGGCTCTACCCCTGGAAGTCCCTCCTTTAGATGATCTCCAGCTAATCACAATCTATTACAAGGTACATTGAGCTAGATATGATGTTCCAAAGGTGAGTTGATTAGTCTGTAACAACTTCTCCTTCAAGACTGGAACAGGACTAGTTTTAAAAAATAACACTAAATTCACATCACCTTCACTGGCTGCTTCATCCTGAAATTGACTCTGATTGAGTTTATAATTCACTGGGCTCTTTTTCACAGGAATTCATCTCACCTCACCATTACATATCTTTAAGTGTGCAGTAGCTTATTGACCCCAAAACAAAATTATGCCAATTAATTAGAGATGTTTTACTCAGATTATCATTTCAGTCTATTGAAATGTTTTTATATCTGATCTCTGTCATCCAATTTTCTAGGATTTGTCAATGAAAAATTTCCCCAGGCTTGGAATGTTTCTGTCTATTTCCAATACACAGGCAAAGACAAAAGTAGAATCAAGATTTGTGTGAGATCTTTGCTTCATTGTTATATCTTTAAAATTCACATATCTCAACTATTTCTAAACAATAAGTTTCAGTCTTAGGGTGCTCAATGTCTATTTTATCTTGGATTTTTCCTGTCATACTGACTCAATGATAAACACTCCCTTTTCTAAATGACTTTTTCTATGTATGCAATAACGTTTTGACATTTTGACAAAATTGAATTGTAATTGAGACAATAAATGACTAGGACAGTATTACTGTAGTTAATTTATTTTTCTGAAATGACTCAATATTGCTATAGCTCTGTCCAAATTATTTCATTATTGGCTGTCTTTTTTCTTGGTGTTCTTTCTTGGAACTACCCCCTTTCTGTGTATTATAAGACTAAGATTATCTGTCAAATACTATTATACAAAATTCTATTTTTGAAAAGTGCCAAATAGTCTCTTATCTGAAGCAATCATCAATATGCAAAAGTGTGAAAGACCAAAAAAAAGTTAAAGATAACTACAGGATCTAAAATTGATAGTTTTGCTTGAACTAAATTTAAAAACTTTAGTACAAACAAAATCAAATGTATCCAAAATTAAAAATAAAATGGAAAACTTAGAGAAAAATATGGACTAATTTTCTCTCATAGAGATCCCTTATCTCAAATATATAGAAAACAGATTCAAATTTACAGGAATATGAATAATTCACCAGTTTATAAATGATCAAATAATATAAACAGGCAATTTTAGAAGAATAAATTAAAAACTGTGCACATGTATTTTTCAAAATAAAATAAAAATTATTTATAGTCATATAAAAAATGCCTTACATTATTATTAATTAGAGAAAAACAAATTAAAACAACTCTGTAGTATCACTTCAAAAGTATCCTATTGTTAAATATGAAAGAAAAAATGTTAAACATTAAAGGGGGAAAATTGGAACACTAATGCATTGTTGGTGGAGTTATGAACTTGTCCAAACACTGTAGAAAATAATTTGTAACTATACCCAAAGGGCTATAAAACAGTGCATATATTTTTGATCCAGCAATACTATTGTTTGGTCTATATATCTGAAAACAAATTTATAATTATCTCATTGTTATCTAAATGTGATTCCATCATCTTTTATAGAAAAAAATCATTTAATATCCAGTCTTTTTGCATTTGTAGTTCTTTCCAGTACATATATAAAAGTCTTTATGGCTTTGTTAATGGAACATTTTGTCAAGAATTCTTTAAATTTAAAGGGTTTTTGTCCATAGATTCTTAGGATTTGATTAAAATATATTGCTCAAATTTCTGACTGTCTTCTCCATAAGATTTTTACATTATGAGTTTCTATTATTGAGATCTTATGACAATAGATATATATTGGTTAAACTTGAATGAAATTGTCATAATTAAAATCATTGAACTTCCCTTCAAAATAAGTGGTTGAATCAAAATTGTGTCATTTATGACGCTAGTAATATGTCCTTAATCAGACAGTATGTATAATGTAAATGATCATTGCTGCTCTATGACAGTTTGAAAGGAAACATCAAATGAATTTGTAGCATTTTGCAAAAATTCCATCTTTGCAAGATGAAAGTCTGTATTGAAATGCCCAGTACTAGAGTAAGGTAAGTGGGTGTTGAGGACAATTTATTTCCTAACTAGTATAAGTTAAATCTCATTGTAATAGGTCAAAAAATGGAAAATTCTTCATTTTTGTGTTTTATTCTGGTCTTTTGCCTTGTAGACTGAAGTATAAAACACCTGAAGAGAAATTAATTGGAAAAAGTGACCCAGTTTAGAGAGAGAGGATTTCTTATGAAATCCTACTAATGTAGAGTTAGAAAGGAGTTTAAGGGTCAGGAAAGAATTAACAACCCAGAATAGTCAAATATATCATCCTTTGTAGTACATAATGAAATATCTCCATTACATGACAATTAAATAGAATGAAGGAAAAAATCCATGTCTCCTTTCTATACACCTTTCAAGACAGAATAGCATTTTGTAATTAGCAAATAATCTTACTCTAAAAGACATAATCAATACCTCTGGGTAATGGGGGAAAAAACAGTCTCTAACCTTAAAGAATGATCTACAAATCAAACAGAAATTAATAACTCTCTTTATTAAAGTATATTTTTCTCATGTAAATTTTCATAAATTGACCCAAAACTCTTAATGTAATTATAATTTTTTCTGCAAATATTGCTTAAATTTCAATAAGATTTTTTGACTACCCTTTACATGAAGCAAACAAGATAAATTAGCATTATAAAGTTTTGTGACATTTTTTTTAATGTAAGGAAGGAAAATACAAAAGATATTCATTTAAACCAATGGGAAGTGTTAGCAACATGTTTTGGCACAATAAAGTAATATGAGAATCAGCTTGAGAAACATTGGAATCGAATATTTTACCAACATAACTCCAATAATGTTGACATTCAAATGTCATATGGTGACCATAATGAAATTGAAATATATTCTTTACATATTGATTTAAATATTAGGAAATTTTTTTAAAATTCACTAACTGGCTGCTCAACCTCTTAATTGCTACTTTCATGTCTTTGTTCCTGAATGCATAAATGGAAGGATTTAAGATAGGGGTAATAATGAAATCAACAATAGCAAGAAACTTATCCATTGGCACTGTAGGGAATGGCCATACATAGATAAAGATGCATGGGCCAAAGAAGAGGATTACTACACTGATGTGAGCTGAGAGAGTAGAGAGAGCCTTGGATAATCCAAGAGAAGAGTGTTTTTGAACAGTTACCAAAATATAAATATAAGAGATGAACAAGAGAAATACAGTTCCAATGGAGATGAAACCACTGTTGCCAGTGACAATGAACTCCAACTTATCAGTGTCTATACAAGCCAATTTGATGAAACGAGGAAGGTCACAATAAAAACTGTCAATTTCATTGGGGCCACAAAAGGGCAGATTTACCACAAAAGCCAACTGGGTCAGTGAGTGTATGAGACCAATAGCACAAGCAGACATCTGGAGAAAAATGCATGTTCTTGGTTTCATAATAGTCAGATAGTGAAGAGGCTTACATATAGCAACATATCTATCAAAGGCCATGGAAATGAGTAACACCATCTCAATTCCTCCCAGGAAATGAATGAAGAATATCTGAGTGACACAGCCTTGAAATGATATGGTTTTGTGTTCATGGAAAAGGTCAGAAATCATCTTGGGAACTACAATAGTGGAGAGACACATGTCAATGCAGGAGAGATTAGCCAATAGAAAATACATAGGAGACTGTAGTTGAGAGTCATAAATCACTGTGAGTACAATGAGGAGGTTTCCCAACACAATGGCAATATAAAAAATGGAGGAGAAAACTAAAAGGAGATGCTGCATGGACCAAGATTTAAAAATTCCCAAGAATACAAACTCTGATACCATTGAATAATTCAGTTCATTCATTGGTTTATGTTGTAACCTGGAGGGAAGAAAATGAGGAAAAAATCAAAACAGTTGTATTACAAAAATTGTTTTATATTAAAATTTTAATATTCCACATAGTGTATGAAGTTGGAGAGGCAGACCCAAGATGATGGAATAATACGAAAATATATAATGAACCCTTCCCTAAAACTATAATGGACCAAATAGAGGATAATGGTTCTATGACAAAAAAAACAAGGAAGATTAAAACAAAATAAAAAAAAACTAAAAAGATTGAAAGGAAATATAATATATCTAATAGCAATAAGAACATATCAAGAAAAAGATTAAGGAGAAAAAATTGCAATCTTGGACTATTTAAATGTCACAAAGAAAAATGACCTAAATATCACATTTCAAGAAATTTTTGAAGAAAATTGTCCAAATTTCTTAGAACCAGAGGGAAAAGTGGAAATAGAAAGAATCCACTGGTCACCTCCAGATAGAAATTCTGAATTCCTTTGAAAATTATAGCCAAAATCTGGACTCTCCAAGTCAAAGGAAAAATAAAGCAATTTTCTAGAAACAAATAATGCAAGTACCAAGGAACCACAATCAGGATCACACACTTTTTAGCTGTCCTCACCTAGGAATGAAAAGCTCAGAATACAATATTACAGAAGACAACATATATAAGCACACAGTCAAGAATGACTTAATTGAGTATAATTCTAAAAAAACTTTGAACTTTTAAAGAAACAGATTTCTAAACATTCCTGATCAAAGGCAAGAGCTATGTAATATTTGTGAAGTGTGAACATAGAAGTTGAGAGAAACAAAATTAAACAGAAAAGAATAATGAATAAAGACTAAAGAAAAATAAACTGCTTACATGCTAAATGATACAAGTCCTTCTCAACTCTTTCACCTTTATCTATTTAGAGGGAGTCTAATTACAAAAAGTCTGCCTTAGCTCTTGTCAGCAATGTGGTGATCCAAAACAATTTCCACATGCAAACTTTGCAGACTGAATGTAGATCTAAATATAATACTTTCACCTTTTTTTTTTTTGGTTTTATGCTTTTTCTCATGTGTTTTTTCTCTTTTGGTCTGATTTTTCTTACACAAAATGACAAATATGGAAATATCTTTAAAAGTATTTTACATAGGGTTATTGTTGAAGAATTACCCACACATATGTTATGCAAATAAAATAAAAATTAAAAAAAATAAAATAAAATAAAAGTATTTTACATGAGTAATCTATGTCAGATTGTTTACTGTCTTGTGAAGAGGGGAATTAAGGGAAAGAGGGATTAAAACAATAAATGTTGAAGACTATCTTTACAATTGAGAGTAGTACAAAAGGAACTGCAAAAAGCTAATGAGGAGAAGAATGCCCTAAAAAGGAAAATTGGCCAATTGGGAAAGGAAGTACAAAAGCTCACTGAGGAAAAAATTCCTTAAAAATAGAATTGAGCAAATGGAAGCTCATGAGTTTATTAGAAATCAAGATACAATAAAGCAAAACCATAAAAATGAGAAAATAAAAAATGTAAAATTAGAAAAATAAGTGGCCAAGAAAAAAGGTCCAGGAGAGATAATTTTAAAATTATTGTTCTGCCAGAAAGTCATGATCAAAAATAGAGCCTGGACATCATCTTTCAAGAAATTATCAAGGAAAACTGTAATGATATTCTAGAACCAGAGGAAAAAATAGAAATTGAATTTGCCAATTGCCTCCTGAAAGAGAATGTAAAATGGAAACTCCCAGGAATATTATAAGCAAATTTTTGGACTCCCAGGTCAAGGAGAAAATATAGCAAGCATCCAGAAAAAAAAAAAAAAAAACAATTCAACTATGTGGAGCCACAGTCAGGATAACATGAGATTTAGGAGCTTCTACATTAAAAGTCTGGAGGGCTTGGAATGTGATATTATAAAGAGCAATGGAGCTAGGATTACAACCAAGAATCAACTCCCCAGCAAAACTGAATATAATCCTTCAGAGGAAAAAGGTAGTCAGAGGATTTTCAAACATCTGCATTGAAATGATCAGAACTAAATGGAAAATTTAATTTTCAAATAGAGGACTCTGGAGAAGCATAACGAAGTGATAAGGAAAGTGATATCATAAGGAACTTAATAAGGTTTATCTGTTTATATCCTTACTTGGGAGGATGATGCCCAACTCTCACCTTTTGAAGTTATTACTATATAAAATTTGGCCATTGTTTCAGATTAATAGAAGTGTACAGTGAATGAGAATAATGGTACCACATCATGGGACTCATTATTCCCACTATTCATTTTGTCCTACTTCATATCCTGAGTCCCTTTCTATCTTCCAGAACAGACTTCAATTGCTAGACCTAATTAGATGTTCTTTATTCTATTATGTTATGGAAATGTTTGCTTATAAATAAATTAAAATTTAAATTAAATAAAAAACAATATGTGATGACTTAGGATAAACAAATGCAAGCTTCTCATTTTGGAGATTTAAAGTCTCTATAAAATAGTTCTCACCTACCTTTCCAGTCTTATTTTGAAACACTTTTGTTCTAGTCAAACTGATACATTAGATTCTAATAATTATAATATTCTAACTCTTCCATACATGATTTCAACTTCATGATAACATACAGCTGAAATGCAATCCCACTTTACCTCACTCATAAAATTTTGAGCTTTTCTCATAACATATTCCAGGTGCCTCCTCTTACTTGAAACCTTGCTTGACCACACGATTTGTAAGAAAATTCTTCCTCTTAAAATATTTTATGTTATGTTGTATAAATATTTGAATATATGCAAAATTGTATTTACAATAATTAAGAATACTAATTAAGAATTAAGAATAATAATTGTTCATTTTATTGTTTCCATATCTTCATGGACCAAAATAATTCTTTATATATAGTAGATGGTTAGTGAAGACTTTTTAAAAATTGTGTTGAATGAATATGTAAACAACTGTCTGTCAAAACCACATCTATAAATATATAGTAAGCTTGACTCATACAACATGTATGAGTCTGTAATTATTACATCATCTTCATCTCTACCTGGAGCTCAGAAAGCCAAACTAAATATTTAGAAAACTTGAAATTACCTTCTCTACTCCAAATATTCAGAATCTCTACATCTTTCTTCCAGAATATCCTACAAATTGTTAGTTTTAAAATGACAGCTCAAATATCATCCACATGTCAAAATGTTCTGTAGTCATGTTTTATGCAGTCCCATATTAATCTGTCTACACTTCCAACTCATCTGGAACATTTAATGAGTTACAAGGCTTAAATTACCATCTGTAATACAAAACAAAGCCTCAGACCCTTTTGCAACTGAAGTGAGTATAGATCTAGCAAGGGTTCTGAACATTAGATATAAAGTAAATTCTTTTAGAAAATAATAATACAGCTCATGCAATATCTATTTTTAAAAATATTTCAGGATTGAAATTTGAGGTAATATAAGGCACTAATAATATTGTACTCTTCAATCTTACCACCTTCTAACTTACTTTGTCAACCCTTTCATATAGCAGTTCTTGGAGTATAATCCATGGATCCTGGGAGGTTCCTAAAATTCACTCAGGGATTCCTTAAGGTGAAAACTATAATGACATAAAGCTGCTATTTCTATTAAAATGTTTCCCTATTTTTCAGTTACATATCTTTCTGAGGTCAGATTGTCTTAATTTACTTCAACAAAATAACATCACAACATACTGAATGCAGAAATAGGTATAAGAATTCAGTTTTCTCCTATTAAAGGAGGTATTAATATTTTCAAAAGCATGTAAAATAGTACAACTGTTCTCTCTGTTTTTTGGTTTTAGAATACAGTTATTTTTCATTAAGCTTGTATATGTTAACATATAATTGATAGTTATTATAAATCAATAAATGTAGTTATTTTCATTGATTATATATGTTAGCATATAATTGATAGTTATTATAAATCAATAAATAATTATTATAAATCAATAAATGTAGAATTTAAAATTTTCTGGATATAAACTGCATTGAAAAAAAGTTGCTTGATATAAGCTTCTCAAAGTTTCTACCATATAGTTCTTACCTACCTTTCCACCTACGTTGAAGAGAGTAAAGGTATTTAATCTGAAAAGCAAAAAAAAAAAAAAGAAGAAGAAGAAGAATGCTGCTCTTCTCCAACAAGATTAGAATACACTGTTCTAAAACCATGCCTTTTTTTGACATGTTTTATCAAAATATTACTTTGGCTGAATATCCAGTGCCCTGACTACTTCCTCTCTGAATGTTACCAGAACTTCCAGGACCAGTTTAAGTTACTCTATGAAGTCTCCAGGATTGACCCTTCCTCTAAATTCCTGCAGTATTTATGTATATCCTGTACTATACCCTTATTTATTAAAACACACCTTCATTTTGCACGTGTTTCAGTTATATCGAATTGCTTGCTGTCTTGGGGAGGCAAGGGGTGGGTAAAAGAGGGAGAAAAATTTGAAACATAAAGTTTTGCAAAGGTGAATGTTGAAAATTATCTTTGCATGTATTTAGACAAACAAAAAATACTATTGGAAAAAAGTTTAAAAGAACATACCTTCTTCTCTTTTTCAATGTATCCCACTTCATAAAACCTCAGTTTAAGCACCTTGTGTTCAAAAGAATGATTTAATCTTCTTTTCATTCTCCTATCCCCCTTCACAGTGATTTGTATATATTTGGTGTACAACAGATGTTCTTGTACAAAATAAATTATAACTTAAAAAAGCAAAAAGAATTGGAAAGAAGAAATTGGTGTGGAAAATTAAAGTGTAGAGAAAGGTGGAGAAAAACATGATAAGACAGAAAAAGAAGATAGAAAAAAAGAAAAGAAAGAAAAAAAGAAACAGGCATGTTCATACAAAATTGTGCAATGACAAGTGACTTGATTACATGAGGCTTCAATTTTTTTATACTTCTCCATCCTGAACATTGATCCTGACCCTGTTCCAAACTTGATGTCTATAAGCAAAGTTGCAAATAAAGTTCCATGTAGTTGAACAATATAGAAGACTCTGTTAATCTCCTTAAAAAAAACTTTAAGGTATTTGTTTCTTGCAGAATACTTGGGCTGACCAACACCTGATTTTCTGTCTTTCATTGACTTTATATGTTCTTATGTCCTAAAATATATTTTGATCCAGACTTGGCTATACAGTCAAGTATCTATACAATCTGAATTCAAAAAAGATGTCACAGAACCACAGAACCTAATTTGAAAGGCATATAAGTCTATCTAACAACCCATAAAGCTATAGGAGTATTCCATATAATGTCCATAAAATGACCTATTTCTTAAGGAACTCCAGTTACAATTGAGGGTGCTGCCTCTTAGGGCATACCAGTCCACTTTTCCTTAGCTATATTTTGAATCAAATGGGATTGGAATAAAGACAAGGACAGTAGGGCCATCATCACCATCATTCAGGTCACTCTTTGTTATTACAAAATAGGATCCTATTTAAAAATTTTTATTATTATTGCAATGTAAAACACTTCACTTGTATTGAGTTCTCCATTTGCTAAAACCATCGGGACTTTTTCACAGGAATTATCTAGTCTCAATTCTTCTTTTCTGTGTCAATAAGATCATTTGCAACATATCTTTTACAGTCACAATGTCATCTTCAAATTTGAAAACTATGCAATTGAACTTCAGGAAAGATCTTTGTATCTGCAGTTAAGAGATATGGGCTTGAATACTGTCTCATTCTAATAATCTAACAGGGTCCTTCTTGAATCAAGAATATTTCAGTGAAGCATTTTCATTACTACATGTCCCCAAGTTTCTCTCTTAGGTCTTTACATTAATACTTTCACTTCAGTCAGTGTCTCATTTTCTATCTTAGTGATCATCACATTTCTATTAATTGATTTTGTCTTTATGGTATTGTATATAATAGTATTTCAGGCTTTTAAACTTATTGAAGATTGCAATACATGGGGAGAGAGGATGCCACAGTGAACAGACTGGTGGATTAGAGTCAGGAAAATCTGAATTCAAATCTGGACTCAGATACTATGTAGTTGTAAGTAATTTAATCTTTGTTTGCATCAGTTTTATTCATTTCAAATAGGGACTAATAACAACATCTACTCCATAGAGTTTTGAAGATCAGATAAGGTATTTGGTTTTTTTAAAGCACTGAGAACAGAACTTAACATAAAATATGCACTATGGAAATGCTTATTTTTAAAATATTAAATGGTTCCTAAAATGTTTTTAACTAATCTTTCTAATAGCTAAGCATATGAGACAAATCAGTACTGTAATATTAATATTACCTGGATGTATGTGTTTATAAGTTTCTGTGTATGTGCTGTATTTATACTCTGTTTGTCTCTCAATGTTCTCCCTTTATGATATTCCCTCTTTTTATGCTCTATCAAAGCTTACTGAACAAATGAAACCATGGTTTTAAAAAATGGACCATAAAATAAACATTATCTCATATATTTCAAGAAATAATCAAGACAGAAGATTGCAATAATTCCTAAAATTTCTTAGTATGAAGGTTTAACATGAATATGCCCCCTGTCACTTTTAGAATCTATGAAATTGGTGGCCAAGAACTATAGAAATCTTGGGTGATATTATTTTAGAATCCAAGACCAGATAGTGCAGCCACAAATGTATGGGACCCAACTACGCCCACCAGCACTTGTATTAATCCTTCCAACAGATATGTGAAATCATTATAGACCTTTGTGATTTGGTTAGTGACTGCTACCAATTATCCTAATGCCCTTGCCCCAAATCACCTCTTCAGTCCAGTCACATATTCTGTAAGACACATAAAACAATTAAATAAGAATTTCAGTGTAATACAGCAAAACACAGAGTAATAAGAGGTTTATTTTACTCACAAGTTTTCATCAATAAAGTTCAGAAATTGGGCTCACACTCCTTACTTTTACTATACCTACCACCAGTTCCCATTCCCCATTCTCAAACTGATCTCTATAACTCACCAGGAAGACACTGATAGTCTTTGACCTTTTGAATAATAGTGGGGAAGAATAAATGTGTGCACTTCACTCCAAATGCTTTTTATCATCAGTTGAAATCCACTTCTCAGAAAATGAATCTCCAGTATCTTCTTTATCTCTTGGGTGCAGATAAGCTGTAGGAATTTGCATAGGATAATGATATTATTTGCAGACCATATTGGCATGATGGTAAGGAATAAGGGAATTGCCCCCTAAGGGAATTTAAAAGATGTAGTTCATACTTCAGCTCTTTATGAAATACAAAGTTTACTTGACTTCAAATACCATCGACAAAACCATTTGTATCCAATATCTTAAGTCCTGGCATATTCCTCAAGTATTACACCCACCTCCCAGGTTACCTTACTACACATAACAGCTATTTAAAGTTTGGGATGGGAAGAAACTCTGTTTGTAAATGGTTTCAATAGTGAGTCTTGCTTTAATTCATTTCTTCTATGAAAACTCCCTGAGTGCATCCTCCCACACACTTAAGTAATTGCACCTCAAAGCAGTAGAAGACATACCATTCTCTACTTTTAGCAAATCTTATCAGATCAATTTGTTTCAGCATTTGTATTGACTATTCCCCAAACACAGATGGATTTAAATTGTTAAACATGGCCTCTGTTTCCAATAGAGATTTTTTTTCCACCCCTTAATGTTTTTTTTCTTTGATGTCATCACATCAGAGTCCATTCACAACTATACTACCACTTCATGTGAAGCACCCTTTTCTGTCTGCCCCAGTGATAAATACAGTTCTTAAAAGGGCACTATTAGAAAAAGAGGAAAGGGAAGGTTTAATGGCCCAATAGGATCACATGAAAAGGTGCAAAAGACCTATTACAAGCCAGGAAAGAAGGGAGGGGGATGAGCATTGTCTGAAGCTTTACCTCATCAGATTTGGCTTTAAAGAGCCATAACAATCATTCAGTTGGATATAGAAATTTATTTGACCCTGTGAAGAAAGAGGAAGAGAAAAAGGAAAGAAAATAAGGGGCATGATAAAAAGGAAAAAACACCAGGGGAAAAGGTAAGAGAAAGATGGAAGGGATAATAGATGATAGATAAGGTAGTGGGTGGAGGGGGAAAATATATATATATATAAGTAAGGGGAGCGTAAAAGAAAGAACAAAATTAGATACAGGGAAGAAAATATGATGCAGGGAAATACAAGAGTTGGTAATCATAACTATAAGTGTGAATGGAATAAACTCTCCCATAAAATGGAAGCAAATAACAGTATGGATTAAAAAACAGAATCCAACAATATAATGGTTATAAGAAATACATTTGACACAGAGGGACACATACAGAGTAAAGGTAAAAATCTGGAACAGAATTTATTATGCTTCAGCTGAAGTTTAAAAAAAAAAAA
>JAJPUD010004318.1:109686-202770 GCA_023553655.1 Myrmecobius fasciatus
CCAATTGCCTCAGCAAAAAGCAAAAAAAAAAAAAAAAAAAGAAATGCGGATAGTACACTTTGACCAAGTAGGATTTATACCAGGAATGACGGGCTGGTTCAATATTAGGAAAACTATTAGCATAATAAATTATATTAATAACCAAACTAACAAAAATCATATAATTATCTCAATACATGCAGAAAAAGCATTTCATAAAATCCAATACTCATTCCTATTAAAAACACTAGAGAGTATAGGAATAAATGGGCTTTTTCTTAAAATGATTAGTAGCACCTATTTAAAACCATCAGCAAGCATCATATGTAATGGAGACAAACTAGAACCATCCCCAATGAAACAAGGCTGCCCACTGTCCTCATTACTATTTAATATTGTATTAGAAATGTTAGCTTTGGCAGTAAGAGAAGAAAAAGAGATTAAAGGAATTAGAGGGGGTAATAAATAAACCAAATTATCACTCTTTGCAGATGGACATGATGGTAAAATTAGAGAACCCTAGAGACTCAACTAAAAAACTACTAGAAATGATTCACAACTTTAGCAAAGTTGCAGGATCCAAAATAAATCCACATAAATCAGCAGCATTTTTATATATTACCAATAAAGTTCAGCAGCAAGAGATATAAAAAGAAATTCCATTCAAAATAACAGTTGATAGTATAAAATATTTGGGAATCTATCTGCCAAGGTAAAGTCAGGAACTATATGAACTAAACTACAACACACTTTGCACACAAATAAAGTCAGACCTAGTCAATTGGAAAAACATTAAATGCTCATGGGTAGGCCGAGTGAATATAATAAAAATGACAATACTACCCAAACTAATTTACTTATTTAGTGCCATAACAATCAAACTCCCAAGAAATTATTTTACAGATCTAGAAAAAAATGGTAGCAAAGGTCATTTGGAATAACAAAAGGTCAAGAATTTCAAGAAAATTAATGATAAAAAAGGCTGATGATGGTGGACTTGCTGTACCAGATCTAAAACTATATTATAAAGCAGTGGTCATCAAAACCATTTGGTACTGGCTAAGAAATAGAGTAGTCAATCAGTGGCATAGGATAGAATCACAGGACAAACTAGGCAATAACTATAGCAATTTAGTCTTTGATAAACCCAAAGACCCTAGCTTCTGGGATAAGTGCTCACTATTTGACAAAAAGTGCTGGGAAAATTGGAAACTAGTGTGGAAGAAATTAGGGCTTGACCAACATCTAACACCACATACCAAGATAAGATCTAAATGGGTTCATGATCTGGAAATAAATAGTGATATTATAAGTAAATTAGAGCAATGTAGTATAGTTTACCTCTCAGACCTGTGGAGATGGAATAAATTTATGTCCAAAGAAAAACTGGAACTCTTAATTGAACACCAGATAGATGATTTTGACTATATTAAGTTAAAACTTTTGTATAAACAAAACCAATGCAGTCAAAATAAAGAGGGAAGCAATAAATTGGGAAATCATCTTTACATTTAAGAGTTCTGATAAAGGTCTCATCTCTAAAATATATAGAGAATTGTCTCATATTTATAAAAATTCAAGCCATTCTCAAACTGATAAATGATCAAAGGATATGAACAGACAATTTTCAGATGATGAAATTTAAACCATTTATAGTCATATGAAAAGGTGCTCCAAATCACTATTGATCAGAGAAATGCAAATTAAGACTACTCTGAGGTACCACTACACACCTGACAGATTGGCTAAAATGACAGGAAAAGATAATGACGAAAGTTAGAGGGGATGTGGGAAGGCTGGGACACTAATACATTGTTGGTGGAACTGTGAACAGATCCAACCATTCTGCAGAGCAATTTGGAACTATGCTAAAAAAGTTATCAAACTGTGCATACCCTTTGACCCAGCAGTGTTTCTATGGGGTTTATATCCCAAAGAAATCATAAAGGAAGAAATAGGCCCCACATGTACAAGAATGTTTGTGGCAGCCCTTTTTCTAGTGGCTGGAAACTGGAAACTGAATGGATGCCCATCAATTAGAGAATGGCTGAAAAAATTATGGTATATGAATGTTATGGACTATTATTGTTCTGTGAGAAATGACCAACAGGATGATTTCAGAGAGGCCTGGAAAGACTTACTTGAACTGATGCTGAGTGAAATGAGCAGAGCCAGGAGATCATTATACACGGCAACAGCAATACTATATGATGATCAATTCTGATGGACATGGCTCTCTTCAACAATGAAATGTTTCAAACCAATTCCAATTGTTCAGTGAAGAAAGCCATATACACCCAGGGAGAGGGATATGAAATGTGGACCACAACATAACATTTTCATGCTCTCTATTGATGTTTGCTTGCATTGTATTTCCTTTCTCTAATTTTTTTTTCTTGTAGATATGATTTTTCTTACACAGCAATGATAAGTGTGGAAATATGTATACATATATTCGATTTGTCAAGTATTTTAACATAATTAACATGTAGTGGATATCCTGCCATCTAGGGGAGAGGTGGGGAGTAGGGGGGAAAAATTTGTAACAGAAAGCTTTGTAAGGGTTAATGTTGAAGAATTACCCATACATATGTTTTGCAAATAAAAAGTTTTAATAATAAAAAATAAATAAATAATAAAAATAAAATAAAAATAAATAAATAAATAAAGATTTTGCATCAATATGAATTAGGAAAATTGGTCTCTAGTTTTCTTTCTCTGATTTCACCCTACCTGGTTTAGCTATCAGCATCATATCGGTATCATAAAAGGAATTTGGTAGTATACCTTCTTTCCCTATTTTTTCAAATATTTTTTATAGTATTGGAATTAATTGTTCTTTGAATGTTTGGTAAAATTCACATATAAATCCATCTGGCCCTGGAGATTTTTTCTTAGGGAGCTGATTAATAACTTGTTCTATTTCTTTTTCTAAATTGGGGCTATTTAAATAATTTATTTCCTCTTTTGTTAACCTGGGCAATCTATATTTTTGTAGATATTCCTCCATTTCATTTATTAATCTCTTCTTTGAGTTTCAGAAATTCTAATTTCCTATTTAATTGGTTATGTTTAATTTATTCTTTTTCTAGCTTTTTTAGTTCCATGACCAATTCATTATTTTTTTTATTTCTGTATTTTATTCATGTAGCTATTTAGAGAAAAATTTTGCCCTAAGAACTGCTTTGTCTGCATCCCAGAGATTTTGGCATTTTTTCTCAATATTGTCATTGTCATTGTCTTAGAGGAAATTATGGATTGCTTCTGTGATTTGTTTTTTGACCTATTCATTTTTTAGAATTAGATTATTTAATTTCAAATTGTTTTTTCAGACCACAAGACAATAAAAATTTTATTCAACAAAGGGGCAGGGAAAGATAAACTAAAAATAGAAATCAAAACAAAAAAACTATTGCACTAATAAATAAAACTAATAGCTTCATAAATATATATATATAAACATTTAGATAATTTGATTAGAAAAGGGAAAGAAAAAACAAATTTGTGAAAAATGAAAAGGGTGAACATACAACCACTGAAAACGAAATTATAGCAATAATTGGGAGCTATTTTGTCCAACTGTGGCAGCAAGTCTAACAAACTAATTGAAATGGATGAATATTTACAAAAATATAATTTGCATGGATTAACAGAAGAAATAAATTTCTTAAATAATACTATTTTAGAAAAAGAAATTTAAAATATCATTAATGAATTCCCTAAAAAAAAAAAACCTCCAGGGCCAGATGGATTCACAAGTGAATTCTACCAAGCATTTAAAGAACAATTAATTCCAATACCATGTAAACTATTTGGAAAAATAAATGCAAAAGTCCTGCCAAATCCTTCCATGAAACAAATATGGTATTGATACTGAAATCAGGAAGAGCCAAAACAGAAAAAGAAAATTACTGCCCAATCCCCCTCATGAATATCGATGCAAAAATTTTAAAAAAACATTTAACAAAGAGATTATAGCAACTTATCAGCAGAATAATACACTATTACCATGTTATATTTATACCAGGAATGCAGAGCTGGTTCAATATCTGGAAAACTATTACCATAATTGATCATATCAATAGTAAAAACAACAGAAATTATATGATAATTTCAGTAAGTGGAGGAAAACTTTTGACAAAACACAGCACCCATTCTTTACCATACTCTCAGGGATTTATACAATCTGTATTCAAGAAGGATATCACAGAATCACAGAAGCGCATTTGAAAGGTATATAAGTCCATCTAGTGCAACCCATAAAGATATAAGAACATTCTATGTGATATGTATAAATGGCTATTCCATCATTTTTAATAAGAACTACAGGATAATTGAATATATTGTCCTTAAGACATATCAATCCACTTTTCCTCAGCTCAATTTTGAACATTGAAATATGATATGAATAAAAAGGACAGTTGGTCCATCAACACTATCATTCAGGACACTCTTTGTTAATATAAAATAAGATGCTATTAATTTTTTTATTATAATTGCAATATACAACACTTGACTTGTATTGAGTTCTCCATCTTCTAAAACCCTCAGGATTTTTTCACAGGAACTATCTAGTCACAATTCTCCTTTTCTGTGTCAATTGCTTACCTCAAATATAGGACTTTATCTTCATCCTAATTAAGTTTCATTTTAGATAGTATATTGTACTAATTTTTAAAGAACATTTGGCAACCTAACTCTTGTGGTCAATTTTTGTCATCTTCAAATTTGACAGTTGTGCAATCAGGTTTCAGAAAAGATCTCTGGATCTGGCATTAAGAGATCTGCGCTTAAATGTTAACTCTTCCTAATAATGTGAATCAAGAACCTTCCAGTGAAGCATTTTCATTACTGCATATCCTTTGCTAAAACATTTCCTCAAGCTCCAAGTTTCTCTCTTAAGTTCTTACATTAATAATTTTACTTCCTTCTGTATCTCTTGTTCTACCTCAGTGATCATCTTGTGGCAGTATTAAATATTTGTGTCTGTATGCTATTGTGTATAATGATTGTTTAGCCTTTTAAATTGATTGAAAAATAATTCATAAAGGAGATGGTGTTACAGTGAACATAATGCTATACCTAGAGTCAGCACAACCCAAATTCAAATCTGTACTCAAATACTACCTTGTTGAAAGTAATTTAACCTTTGTTTGCCTCAATTTTCTTAATTTCAAATTGGAAATAATAATATCACCCCAAATTGGAAATAATAATAGCATCTACTCCACAGGGTTGTGAGGATTAAATGAGTTATTTCATTTTTAAAGCACTTAGAATAGAGCTTAACACAAAGTGTGCACTATAGAAATGTTATTTTAATACAATTTAATATATTCTGTAAGATACATAGAACAGACAAAAAAGAATTTCACTGTGATACAACATAATATAGATTTGATTTATTTTCCTGACCAGTTTTCATCAATAAAGTTCAGAGATTGGGTTTACACTCCTTAGTTTCAATGTAACCACCACCAATGCTCATTCCCCATTCTCCATCCCAATTTTGTTCTCTAGTTGGTCTCTATTATTCTCCAGTAAGATAAGAATAGTTTTCCACCTTTTGGATAACCCAGTGTGGAACAAATATATGTACTATACTCCAAATGCTCTTTACCTACAATTGAAATCCACTCCTCAGAACCTGAATTTCCAATATCTTCTTTATCTTTTGAGTGCAGATGATCTGTAGGCATTTGCATAGGGTAATAATATTATTTCTGCACTATATTGGCATCATGGCAGGGAATGAGGAAATTGTTTCCTAAAGGGGTTTAAAAGATACAGTTCAGACTTCAGCTCTTTACTCCATGAAACAAAAGTTTACTTGATTTCAAATGGCCTGGACAAACCCACTTGTATCCAGTCTCATATGAATTCTGGCATATCCATCAAGTATTATGCCTAGCTCCCAGGTTACGTTACTACAAATAACAGCTATTTAAAGTTTCAGATGGGAAGAAATTCTGTAAATGGATTCTATGAGGTGAATAGTTATTCTTGCTTTGGTTCATTTATTCTATAAAAACTCCCTGAGTGCATTCTTCTATCTTTAAATAGATTGGGAAGACAGGGAAAATTCAGCCCATAAGGCCCGGGGTCCTCAAAACCTTCAAAGACAGACCTGCTATGAAAATTGCACCTCAAAGAAGTAATGGACCATTTTGGTCCCTTCATTTGTAGTCCCAAGAGATCCTGAAACTTTTGTAATCACAAAATATCAACATATATTAAAAAGGGTAAAAAAAAAAAGTTTTGCAAGTCACCTGACTTAGTCCAATACCTCAAGGAGTTCTTGTGACTATGGAGCTGCTTTTTAAAACCTTTCAATAACCATGAGAAGGAAACTAGGCCATAGTTTCTTGCCATAATTTTATTCACCTGAATATAATAGAAATTTCAGTGGATTTTTGTCATAAGATCTAGTTTGCCATGCCAGGTCTGGTATTTAGATGCTCTGTATTGTTGGTAAAGTCATTTTTCTTCTCTGGGTACCAGTTTCCTCAATGATATCTAAGAACCCTCTTATCTATAAATATATGATAAAACCTATATCCTTTGAGTCTGTCATTTATAAAACTTAGCAAATGGATTATATAATCTACAATGGTACTGGCTACTTCAAAATATGAGATTACAATAGTAGAAGTATATGATCTTTGATCTGTGACTTACATTTTTCTCTTCATGACAAAAAAAATCAAAAATATATTTATGTTGTGCCTCTTACACACTATTCCCTACTTTTAGTAAATCATAACAGTTCACACAGTTAATATGATCTTGGGTGGCTTCATGGTTGATATTAGCCATTATCCTAAATGCAAATAAATTTTAATTGTTAAATATGGCCTCTCCTGGAGAAAAATGCATAAACTAATGCCAAGTGAAATGAACAGAAATAGGAGATCATTGTACACAGCAACAGTAATATTATAGGATGATCAATTCTGATGTAAGTGGCTCTCTTCAGCAATAAGATGATTCAGATTAATTCCAATGGTCTTGTCATCAAAAGAGCCATCTACATCCAGAGAAAGGACTGTGGAAACTGAGTCTGGTTCACAACATAGCATTCTCACTTTTTTGTTGTTGTTTGCTTGCATTTTATTTTCTTCATCTTTTTTTTCTGGTTTGATTTGATTTTTTCTTGTACAGCAAGATAATTGTATAAATATGTATGCATATATTGGATTTAACATGTATTTCTACCATGTTTAACATATATTGGATTACTTGCAATCTAGGGGAGGGGAGTGGGAGAAAGGAGTGGAAAACTGGAACACAAGGTTTTGCAAAGGCTAATATTGCAGAATTATCCGTGCATATGTTTTGAAAAATAAAAATAGAAATTAAAAAATAAAATAGAAAATAGAAAAAATTGAATATGACCTCTGAAAGCCAATTCACAATTAGAGGGAGACTGCGTCTGATAATTACACATGGAAGGGCAGCTTATATGGAGCTTTCTGCCAACAATGGGATAAAAATAGGAAACAAAAAAATGATAAGTTTTATAGAGATGTTGAAAATTTTCAGAAATTCCTCTCTGTTATTACACATTAACTTTCAATTTTACTGCATCACTATTGATTGTTATCCAAGTCCTTATCTGTAGAATCATTTCCAGTTAAGTAAAATTATATAGAAGAGGAAGCCATTCTTCAGAGACTAAAACCCATGTCCCACCCTCTAGCCACCACCACAACATAGCTAAACTTCTCAAGCTCACAAATTTTTGTTTTTTGTTTTTTTTAAAGGGAATTGGGAATGAGAATGAGTTCAGTCATGATTATCTTCACTGGGTCGGGTTGAATTACGAGTATCCCAAGGTAAAAGACTAGGTTCCAAGATAATAGTAAAGAGTGAAAGCACTAGAAATTGAAGAAGAGAGAGATTGGCTTCATATGAAGGAATTAGATTGATCTAAGAATTGATGTTAGGAATTATAGAGAATAGTTAATACAGAATTGTGCAACATGAGAATAATATGTAAAAGATTCCTCTAAATGAATAAGTGATTCAACTAAATTTAACCATGCTCATACAAAGCCTCTTAGAAATTTCTGGTCTGAACTCATAAGTTCTTTTCCTTCTCTGAGAGTCTCTGATTGTATGAACATAGTGGAATGACATTTATGATAGGAATAAAAGAGTCCAAGGCTATATAAACTAGTGCATAAACACTGTCTTGGAGTCAAGGAGACTTGAATTCAGCTACTACTTCTGACAAATGTTGAATGTCAGAGCTTGAGCAATAACAACACTTTACTTCTCTGGTCTCAGACAACTCTTAAATACTAAATGTATGATGAGCAAGTCTTTTGCTGAATGGCAAATCAGCATAAAATTCCCAAATGCTATATTCCATTCCTCTCCTCCATTCTCCTAAGTCATTTCCTGAGTATTTTGTTTTCATTTTTTTTAAAAAAACTCAACAATATATTCTTTTTCTCTTCTATTCCTCCTACTTTCCCCATCTCCACTGAAAAAAAACAAAAGAGAAAATCAAAACCTTTTAAAATAATAAACATAGTTAAGCAAAATGATTCATACTGGTCATGTTCAAAAGTACAAAAGATAGATAGAAAGGTAGATAATCTCATTCTGCAACCTCTGTCCATCATCTCCCTACCAGGAGGTAGAAGCCTGCTTGCTTCATCAGTATTCTCTGGAATCATGGTTGGTCATTATATTAATTAGAATTTTTTAAATCTTCCAAAGTTGTTTTTCTTTACAATGTTGTTGTCACTTTGGAAACTATTTTCCTGGTTGTACTCCTTTTACTCTGCAGTAATGCATGTCATGTTACAACTAGTTATTAAACACCAATAAAACTTACTTTTTTGGTCCCTGTACATAATAAATAATGCTAAATGTAACAGCATGATTAGCACTCCAAAATAGTTAAAGATGTTTACTCTTTTGAAACTCTCTATACTGATGAAATCACAAGTCATCTCCCAGACTCCACAATGGTTACCTAATTTATAATCTTATAGAGTCATCTAAAAACAGGAATATTCATTTCTTCCTTTGATATATATAAAGGTCATGCAACTTAGAAAGATGACATTACATTCACTAGTTGTCACTTATTCTCTTGGTAATAGTAATAATATATAGACCCAACTTAATGAGGAAAAAGTTTGACAGTATCAAAAATCATAGTAAACACACAAAAGAATTTCCCTGATTTAGGCAGATTTTTAAAATCTTATTTTTTACTTTTTTTATTTACTTTAGTAAATAACAGGAACAAAAAGAGGAGAATCTTCATTTCCCAAGAAACAGAGTTAGAATTATTGAAAATAAAATATATATGTATTTAAGGCACTTTATTTAAACTTCTCATTTAAAAAAAGTTTTATTTTTAATTGATCATTTTGGACATTAAAAAAGAGAATAAATGATAACTAGACAGAAGCAAAGATAGAGACAGAAAGAGAAAGAATGACAAATAGTAAGGGAAGTGAAACAAGAAAGAAATTATTGAAATACACAGAATTAGAAAGGATAAAAGAAAGAACCTCCTGAAAAGAAGTCAGTGGGTATAGTGATTCTCACATGTATTATGATTTGTAATAAGAAATGTTATTTTCACTGAAAGTCAGATATTTCAATTACTATTTAACACCATGTAAAAATAAAGCTGTTGTTTTTATGGGGGGTAGCCAGCTATTTCTTTTGTGTACAGGTAACAAATGAATTAAGCTTAAAATAAATAAATAAAGGGAGTACAGTAGACTCAGAAAGAATTAAAAGGAAGGAAATAAAAGATCTTATCTCTTATCAATGGCTGCCTTGTAAAAGACAGACTTGAATTCTGCTTGTCTCCAGAAGACAGAACTAGAAGAAATGAATATGTCACAGAAAATTACAGATTTCACCAATTTATGAAAAGGATTTTTTAATAAGACCTGCAAAAAGAATATTGAGCACTACAAAATGGAAAATGAGTAACTCTCATGGGAAATAATGAAATCATAACCCCAATAACTAATGAAACTAGAACTATATGCTAAATCAAGTTTTATGAATTGATCCCTGCTGTTGCTACGTTTTGTTGTTTTTGAGTGATTTCCATCTTATTAAGTTCTTTATGACCCTATTTTGGGATCTTCTTGGCAAAGATACTACAGAGGTTTGCCATTTGCCTCTTTAGATCATTTTATAAATGAGGAACTAAAGCAAACAGGGTGAAGTGCCTTGCCCAGCATCACACAGCTGCTAATCTGCTATGCCACCTAATTACCCTCTGCACCACCTGATTGTTATATTACTTAACCTTAAATCATAGATCAAAGCAAATTATAATATATGTTTTATAGAAATGCTATCATTTAAAAGGATGGCATCTTTAAATATCATATATACAGAATAAAATATTTTTTTAAATAATTTACTGAGATTTAGGATAACCTAGATTTAATTTCACTAAAAGAAGTCAAATAATGAGGTCAATTCCTCCTTTTTTTACATTTGATCAAATATTCAGCCACACACTTTGTTCTTGAGAGCTGGCATATGAATATGCCATTTTTATACAGAAATTAGTGTTGGAAGAATAGTTGAAGAGAGCAAAATTGAGCTACTTCTTGAATCCTAAAACAAATGTTGAAAGGGACCTTAAAGAAGCTCTAACAATGTTTGGGGGGTCCTGGAGCTCTTTAGCATGTTGGAGAAACCTGTACATCTCTTGTCAGAATAATGCATTAATTTAATTGAAGAAAATGCTTGATAGTTAAAATAAAGTTATATTTTCCAGTTCAAATTATTAGACCTTCTAAATTTGCCCTGGGTATATAACCATGACCTTAGATAAAGGGGAAAACAATTGGGAACAAATATTTCCCCAAACATTGATATGAGTATTATACTATAGGAAATAGACTAACATAATAGAATTAACATTGCAATGAACTTTGGAGTTCTAATCTTGACATTGCTACTAATGACTTATAAGGCTTTGGAAAAATCATTTTATCTCTGGCCTTGGTGGGAACCATAAAATATGGAGGTGAATAAGCTCTTTTATTCTATTTTCCCACTTTAAATTTTCTATACAATCTGTTACAATTAAGCAAATTCCATATATAAAAAAGAACTTTAAATTCTTTAAAATTAAATTAAATTCTTTAAATTCAGATTCAAGTTCTTTCTTCAAATCAAGCCAAAGCCTCACTCAAAGTCAGAAAATTAGATACGTCATAACACTGTGTTTTCTAGAACTCAGAATCAAGTTCAATGACAATAAAAAGTGAAACATGAAACAGAAGTGTCTTTCGAGAGAATGAAGAGAAATAGAAAGAAGGGGAGATAAAGAAGGAAGTAGTATGAGATCAGAAAAAAAGAAAGATGAAGAACAAAGAAAAAGAGGGGAAGACAGAAAGAATATAAGGAGACACAAAGATATACTTGAACATTATCAATGAAATTCATATAATCTGTCCTATAATAATGATTCTCAATTTTTTGTGCTTATTGACTATCTCTGAAAACATTTTATTTAATACTTAAAATGAAGATTTACAAACATGTTCATAAAATATATGAAGGATATAAAACTGCAATTAATAGTTATTGTGCACTTCATTAGGGAAAAAAAAGATTTAGGAGAGGCATATCTGAATAAATATTTGGCAGATTGTCTTGTGAAAGACTTTTTTAATTTATTGTATAGGTATAGCAAGCAGAATAGGAACCAATGAGTATGTTACAAAGAGCTACAAGAATAAATACTGCTATTTACTCTAAGCATATCTCATAATTAGAGATGTGCATAAAGAGTGAGAGCTACAATGTGAGAGGAAGCATTTCCCATCAAAGGAAGTCTTTTTCCTAGCTATGGGTCTATTTCCTGTAGAGGGCCACAGAGGGAAAACTCTGGGTAAAACACAAAACCCTTTAGCCCAAAAGGAAACTGCTGACAGTGTCTGGTTTGGCTCCCCATCTCTCCTAAGGGCTCTCGGCCTTCCTGAGAAATCAGGGGACAGTGACAATCTGTGTTGTAATTAAAGCGCAGTGACACCAAGTGGCAAAGAGACATCTACACACAATAGCAAGTTGTTTATGTGGTTCCTAGTTAATGCATGCACAGTGTGCTATGGTTATATAAGGGTATTAGTATATGTAAGAATGAGAAAATTTAGAATAAACAGACTCCATGTTTGATCATCCATGTGAGTCCTGCCTCTTCATTCCTCTTCTAAAACCAAGGACTTGGGCTGGCACTGAGATCCTCCAGAGAGCTAGTCCGAATACAACATTTCCTATCTCCTAGATCAAGCTTAACAAATTTATAATTTGTACAGATTACCTAAACTTAAAGTTTATAGCAGAGCAAATTGAAAAATATGCTTTATAAAAATCCCATCATTACAAGTGACAAAGTTTGTATTGGAATTGACACATACTAAATAGGAAAATATTTAATAAAAGAAATACTTTATTGATCTTATTATAAATATAATCACACTGTAAGGCACAAAAGACAAGGACAAATTTGTAATCCATACATTTAATTGCATACAACATCATACAAATATTTTAGTTATGTCATCTAGCACCAAAAGATGTTTCTTCAGAAAAGACATTAATATAGTCAAGTAACCAGAAAGGAATTAACTATATCATTACAGAATCTAAAATTAAAGAGGGCTTAAATATGTCTAGCAAGTAATCCCTTCTGTAATATCTTAACTTAGGGTGGTACACTACCTTTATTCCATAATGATGTAGGGAGCACTAATAAGGTTTATTATTCTCTACTCTATACCATGCCAAATGAAAAATAGGAGGTACAACCTACATTTTATAATTGGCAAAATAATCCTATTTATAAGGAAAGGATAAGTGCCCATATGTGGCTAGTTAGTATGAACTTGCAGGTGAATCTGCAAGTAAAAGAAAAAAAAAATTAACTTATTTCCCTGAAAATTTGAGCCTACATTAAGAAAAGTCACAATTGAACATTTTAGGGTTGTAACCATAATAGTGATTTTATAATTTCAGGACTTCATCCAAAAAGTATTTGTTTATGTGTTTGAGTAGATGAAGTAGCAGTTAAAATGCTTATTAGCCCACTAAAGTGGTCCTCATGTCAGTTTAAAGACCAGTAGAATAGAGCATACTGCAAATCAAGCTCCTGACTTTGCATGTTCATATTTAAATAGAAAAGAGAACAGGAAAATCACTAGAACTTATATAACATTTTAATGTTTACAAAACTTTCTTTATATATTAGTTCATCCGATCTTTACAACTCTGTGATATAAGGACAACTATTATTCCCATTTTAGAGATAAGAAAACTGAGGCTGAAAGGCTAAATGATTTGCCCAGAATCCCACAACAGGAAAAGTCTGGGGAAGTATTTGTATTCAGGTATTCCTGACTCCAAAGCCCTCACTCTATACAATGTACCACCTAGTTTCCTATAGGGATAGTGTTGTGATTTCATAGATACAGGAAATTCATGGGTAAAGAAACTATGACCAAAAAAAAAAAATCAGAGCAGCCCCTGATCAGAAATTTTTGGTCTCAGTTGAATAAACTGCTTGTTGAGGGTTATATAGTCAATATGTGACAAAGGGAGAACTCAAACACAAGCCTTCCTAATTTCCAGACCAGCTTTCTATCCACTACACTGCACTGCTCCTCATTCACATATTAAATGGTAGTCATGAAAATGATGAATGTTGTTTCTCTTTATCAGTTATTTATAAAATTTTCCTAAAACTCACAAGTTGGCTACTCAGTCTCTTCATTGCTGTTTTCATTTCATTGTTTCGAAATGTATAAATGGAAGGATTTAAAACAGGGGTGATAATTAAGTCAATAATAGCAAGGAATTTATCCAGTGGCATTGTAGGGAATGGCCATACATAAAAAAAGATACATGGACCAAAGAATAAGACCACCACACTAATATGAGCAGACAGAGTAGAGAGAGCCTTAGACAATCCACTAGAAGAGTGTTTCTGAACAGTAACCACGATATAAATGTAGGACATGAATAAGAGGAACATACTGCCAATGGAGATGAAACCACTATTAGCTGTGACGATGAACTCCAACTTATAAGTGTCCATGCAGGCTAATTTGATGAACCTAGGAAGATCACAATAAAAACTGTCGATTTCATTAGGACCACAGAAAGGCAAATTCACTACAAAAGCTAACTGAGTCAATGAGTGTATTAAACCAATAATCCAAGAAGACACCTGAAGAAAAATACACATTTTGGGGTTCATAATGGTCAAATAGTGAAGAGGCTTGCATATGGCAATGTATCTGTCAAATGCCATGGAAATGAGTAGCACCATCTCAGTTCCTCCCATGAAATGAATGAAAAATATTTGGGTGATACAACCTTGGAATGAGATGGTTTTGTGCTCATAGAAAAGGTCAAAAATCATCTTGGGAACTGCAACAGTGGAGAGACACAAATCAATAAGGGAGAGATTGGCCAATAAAAAATACATTGGGGAATGTAGGTGACTATCATAGCTCACTGCGAGTACAATAAAGGAATTTCCCACCACAACAGCCACATAGAAAATGGAAGCAAACACAAAGAGACCAAGCTGTATGGTCCAAGAACTGGAGATTCCCAAGAACACAAACTCTGACACCGTGGAATAATTCAATTTATTCATCAGACTAATTTTAAGGTTACCTGAAAAAAAAGTAAAAAGAACCATTGTAACAAAAAATTTTAAAGTTATAAAAGTAATTCTTGTGAATATCAGATGTTTTGAATAACATTCATAAGTATGTTGAAAATTTCATTTTTTAAAAAATGTTTCATTTCTAAGGAATACAATGATTTCAGTAAGTGCTGCATGAATAAGTCGAGCATACCAAACCTTGAATTTTGTGATCAAAATATGTGTGAGAAGAATCAGTTTTTGTATGTACTAACTATATCATGAATTTGTCATATACAGCATGCTTCCCTTTGTTATATTTTTGACAGGGTTTATCTCATCACCCTGCAAATTGGAACCTCTTTACATTGAAATGAATCTTTTCCATCTTTTTCCAATTTTTCAGCTCCCTAATCAGTGATGTGTACACAACTGGTGCAGTTATGTGGCACAATGGATAGAGTATTGAGTTCAAAGTCACTAAGATCTCAATTCAAATCCAGCCTCAGACACTTGATATTTACTAGCTGTGTGACCCTGCTCAATTCATTTTATGCCTCAGTGTACTTCAGTTTCCTTAACTGTAAAATAGTGATAATAATCACACCTATCTCTGAGATTTGTAAGGATTAAATGAGATGTTTTTAAAGTGCCTGGCATGTTGTAGATACTTAATGAATGTTTGTTTCCTTCCTTCCTCAATAAATGTTTGATAGTGTAGTAATTTATAAATTAAATAATAAAGAGAAAAAAGAGAAAATGGACATACAGGAAAAGAAAGGTGGAGAAATATAAGTAAAATTAAAGAAAAATATTGAGAATAGATTGAAAGAAAGGGTAGAAAAAATTAGAGATCTATAAAAGATATTTTATATACTATGTAACACATACAATGAAGCTGATAAGACTCAAAATTTTCTGCTTGAGCATGTTTTATCCCCTAAATCTGATCCTATAGATATCTATGGAGTATGGCACAAATAATTTTCCACTTCACTGGGCAATTCAAAGGGATTTAATCTCTTTTCCCAGAATAATACTATCAAATTCAAATAAAAAGATGGATGGGCACTAAACTGTGAACAAGGATCTCCTCAAGTCACATATAAATTTAAAATGCACATTAACAATTATGTTTTATGAATTTGTATTTATTTTGCTAAATATTTTTAATTTACAATTTAATCCTGTTTGGACTACATTTGGTAGTATTGTAGGACACATTGCAGTACATGAGATGTACCTAGAAAGTAGAACAGCCACTTCTGCTGAAAATGCAGAGAGCATCCATCTCTCACAGAATACCTGACTATCCTGTCTCTGATCTACAGCTCAAAACACAGCTTGATACAGGGGCTCCAAGAGCAGGTATAATCATTAATACTGTCATAGAATCTTGTACCCTAAACCACCACTCATTCTATACATGAATATTCTCAAGTCAATTAGGATGCTACAGGAAGAGGGAAGCTCAGTTTTGTAATGATCTTAGAGATTATAAAGTCAATCCATAGTAAAAATAATAATGTCTTAAGCAACATATTTTACAATTGTTCTTTATCAAGATATGCAAGAAGGAGTACAAGTGAACTCTGGAGAGCCACCATGCTATTCTTAGACAGATTATTTAGAAAGTTTTTCTTTAAATCAAGCCAAAAGTACTTGTTCTTCATGAAAACCATCCATTTTTTCTTATTCTAACTTTGAGACTTTGAAGACTGCTACCAAGTCTTATTTTCTTCACAACAAACATTCCTGTTTTCTCCCAATTTATCCTCTAATGGAATCATTTCTTGCCCCTTTGCCATCCTGATTATTTGCCTCTGGATTCTCTCTAATATAGAAGATGATAGCCAAAACTGAACTTATTCCAAATGTTATAAGAAAAGGTAAGAGGAGAGCAGGACCATCACTTCATCATTTGGGACACCACTTTTTGTTAATGTAAACTAAATTTCTATTAGTTTTTCTGGTTGTTTTTGGTATAATGCTGCCTCTTTTTGAGATCTCTATATAATGAACCTTCTTAATAGATTTTGTTAATCTGCCCAGTCCTATATTCTAGCAATTTTTATTTTTTAACATAGTGTGGGACTTCATATTTATTTTTGTGAAATTGCATTGAATTGGATTCATTCTAGCCCAGCATTATTATAGGATCCTACCTTATTTCTTCTGACTTTTGCCATCTGCAAATTTGAGAATCATAAAATTTAATATCAAGAAAAACTTTCTAGATTTATAATTAGGAGACTTAGATTTAAATTTAATCTATTCATAACACCCTAGTATTTAGGCCACTCTTTAAAACCATACATTGTAGAGGAAACACTGACCTGGATTGATATGGGGACCTTCCTAATCCAGAAGTTTCCTAAATCAAAGTAATTATAAATCTGGTTCACAATCTCTTCATTATCATGCACACTTTTTAAATTAATATTTTTGAAATATTCCTATACTATTGACCTATGTCAGCTCACATTATTCATGCTTTTCACTTCAGTTTTTTACTCCTGATTTTATCTTTCTTACATTCATTCCTCTCTTGTAAATCATTTGCATTTGTCTTTGTCTATACCTACTAAAATGATTTAATTATTTTAAGAAATTGAAAAATATTATGTTTCATGACTAGTAACGTGTTGCTTCACTGAACTTCCCTATTTCTGAACTGAAGAGATAATTTAGAAGGTGTTTATTTGTGTATGTACTAGTATGAATCTCTGGGTGTGTATGCTAAATCACTTGTTCTGGGAGGAACCAAAATCTTCTTGATAAATATGATTTTAAAATGGAGTAATAATTAAATTAGCAGCCACTTCTTTTAAGCAATAATAAATACAAAGAAGCAATTGTGGCAATGCTTTAAGTTGCTTAATAAAAATATACTACTTGAATATGCTTCCTAAAAAGTAAGAATCTATTAATTTGGTAACCAAAAAGCAAATGCTTTTTAAAGAATGGATATTCCAGGTAAAGGATTTTATAATGAGAAGTATAAATTCCATGAGACAGCTATGCCTGACAATATTTTGGTTAACCCCTACATTCGTCAAGAATGTCTGATTTCTAAAGCCTTTCTTAAGATAATCTTTAATAAATACAAATCCTTCTTCAAGCTACCTCTTCCATGTTACCAGTGATACTAAGAAATATATAGGAGAGAAGAAACAATATTTTGCTGTGATACAGAGTAGAGAAAACTATTGTGTTCATCATATATTCCTTTAAAATTCAATATTTAAAAAGTGTTTAGGCTCCTTCTTTTCTCTTTCAACATCTCCCAGCTTCATTATCATTTCCTATAGCTATTGTTCATCTGGTTTTTGTAATTCACAAAACTAACAATGACACTTACCTTGCCTTCTGCAACAATTCCCTAAAAGAAAATCCTCCCAAAAAATACCTGTTTTTTCAGTGTCCTCATCAACTGAATATAGATGATCCACAACATTTTGTGTGGAGTAGTACAATCACCAGATGACATTGGCATAATTGTAAGGAACAAGGGAATTTTTTCTTCAGAATCATAAAAAATATTCTAATCCACATCATAGCATTTTATGATTTGAAACAAAATTATTTTTTTAATTTCAACTGTCAGAAACACTCGCTTCAAATCAGAAATAAAATTTAGAATATCCCTGGATATGTTGTACTCCTGCACTTTTTCTCCAGGTACCAAATGAGAACAATTTTAAATCTGATATGAGAATAACAGTGTGTGATTATTTTGGAATTCTGTCACAATTTAAAGGAGTCACATTCCCCACAAATGTAGTTCTTATAGTTGCTAAACTTTCACAGAACACAATAAATGCAGCTTATAGCAGACTAGGTAACAAAGATTCTGTAGGACACTTGGTTTACCCAAACATCAGGAGGTTTCTTGTCATAATCAAATTGCAGTATCCTGATATAGAATCCTCATGGGATGGAAACAAGAAAGTAGATTCTTTCCATTACATGAATTTTAATTTTATGTCACCCACCTACTAGAATGATAGTCTGGAGAAAAGGTAATGGACAGCAATATCTTCAGAAATTTCTGGTGTTTCTTTATAGATATGTGCCTAGACGTGTCTAAACAGATTAAATATCACTAGCAGGAACATCAAGGATCAGTGACCAATTGGTGTAGCCTTAATGTGACAGTCCTGAGCATGTCCTCCTTTGGGATTCTGCTTTTGAAACACTTTGCTTTTTTTTAACCCCAGAGCTGCCAGAAAGAAATATTGTGAAAGTTTAGTACATTTAAATGTAGAATATCAGTAAGGGGAAGAGATAGAGGCAGAGGTAGAGAATCAAGCAGAGTTATAGAATATTTTTCTGGGAATTAGGACTTACATTCTAGTCCTGGCTATTCTACTAACTAACTATGTAGCCAATAGAAGTAGAAAAACAAATCAGAGGTCCTACAGTCATTTCCTGACTCTGTCACTTATTGAGTATGTCCTTGATCTCTCAGAGCCTCAATTTCTTTGTAGACTCTTCAATTTTTTGTCTTATCTGTCTTGATAGGACAGCTACATAGAACACTATAGATCAATATTTCATGTGTGTTTTGCACAATTGGAATGAACCTTGATCAATTATCCTCTTAATTATAGAAAGTAAAATTTATCCAAATTAACTACAACTTTGAGACCTCTATTTCTTATAGAAATAATATTTGTTTTATTGAGGAATTTCTCTCCCTTATTCCTATACTGCCAAATAGAGCAGTAAATACCTAGAAAAAAATAAGATAAATTTTTATAGGATTTAGCTTGACTCATGACAAACTGTGAAACTGGTTTGTTACTTTGTTGTTGTTTTTATGAACCCAATCTTCTTTATGATCCCCTTGCATCTCTCAATGTTCAGAAGTTTTAGAATTTATTTGTCCCCAGCTACTCATAATCCCTTTCAAAGCATTCTATCTAGATATGCTCAATCCAAGAATTCTATTACAGGGGAGTAAAATGAGATAATGGAAAGATCACTAAACACAATATAGTATTAATTTTAATCTGCATTAAAAAATATTTCCCATTTTCAAGTGGAGAGTGGAGAGAATAATAGGATTCGGTGACTTAGCCAGGATCACACTAGTAGTAAATGTATGAGGCTGGATTTAAACTTGTCTTACTAACTCTAGGGCCAATGCTCTAACCGCTATGCTACCTAGCAACCCCTCATAATATTTTTATTACAATATAACAATGTGAGTAATAATAAAGAGAAAATACTCTTTAGACATTTGGAGCAAAATAGAAAACATTACCCTATCCTTTGTGATCAGCAAAATTAGTCCTTCTAAATATAAGATCAAAACCCTTGAGTAACATGTGAACACAAGAGATTCCCAAATAAAATGTATCTTTTTTTAAATTTCTTTTCCTCTGAAGATTTGAATCTACAGTAAAGTATCTCAAAAAAGAACATTTTCTAATTGTCATTAAAATAATGTTTTTATAACTCAGAGAGCATATCCACAATGATTTTATTTTTATTTCTTGTTTAAACAAAGTTCTAGCAGTTAAAGTACCTATAAAGTCAGGAAAATGGTCTACAAATAAACTTGAAAAAGACATGATGTTAACCAAACTTCTGATTTCACAGACTGATGTTTATATACTCAAGTTAAATGTTGGTCAATGTGAACATGAAACTTATTCTATTTGTCATCATTCCTAAATAATTTTCTTTGAGCTTACTAGGTGGCTGCTCATTCTCATTGCCACCTTCATCAATTTGTTCCTGAATGTGTAGACAGAAAGTTTTAAGAAAGGGATGATAAAAAAATTAGGAATATCCATAAACATCCACTGGCATCATAGAGAATAGCCGCATATAGGCAAAAATGTTAGAGACCAAATAACAGGATCACTACAGTGATAGGAGCTAAATGAGTAAAAAGAGCCTTGGATAAACCACTTAGAGTGTTTCAGAACAGTGTACAAGATATTGATGTGGGGAATGAATAAAAAGAATAAGATACCAAAGGAGATCAAATCACTGTTCAAAGTGACCACAAACTCTAATCTATAGTTATCTATGCACGCCATTTTAATGAACTAAAGAAAGGTTTTTTCATTGCCAATTTCATTAGCACCACAGGCAAATTCATCACAAAAACCAATGAATTACTGAGTATCTGAGGACAGTGAGACAAGCAGATACCTTGAAGAAAAAAGCATGATTTTCTTTGATTCATAATTGTCATGTAATGGAGAGGCTTACATATGGCAACATATCTGTCAAATACCATTAAAGAGAACAACACTATCTCAGTTTCTTCTATGATATGAATGAAAAATATGTGAATGACACAATCCTGGAATGAATTATATGACTTTATGTTCATGGAAGAAGACAGAAATTATCTTGTGATCTGCAACAGTTAAAAAAAAAAAAAGATAGGTGAATGAAGGCGATATTGGCCAATAGAAAATATTTGTCACTATGAACACACTGAGATTTCCCAACACAATGGTCACATAGAAGCTGAAGTAGAACACCAAGAGAAGAAGTTGCCTGGCCCATGAACTAGAAATTCTAAGGAACACAAATTCAGATACCACAGAATGATTCATTCCATTCATTGGATGAAATATACTATTACTTGAAAAGAAGAAATTGAAAAGAGAATCAAAACTATTATAATAAATATTTTTCTGATTTTAGATTATAACATACAAAATAGAACTTGAAAGCAGAGGTACTTTTAAAATCTATTATTCATCAGCTTCCATAGCACAACTTGGTTTTTTTTTGCTTATCAGTTTAGGTTGCCTATTGATATACATTATTATAACGAATACTGGAAATATAAATCAAAGGATTTCGGCCCCAGAATTTCACAATCAACCAAGTTTTTAGACCTACAAAAAATATTCTCATAGTTGCTTTATATTACTTTTTAATTAGTTTATAATTGCTTTATATTACTAAATAATTACTATATGATATAATTGCTATATAATAATTACTGTATAACATTACTATATAAACATAAGTTCAGTCCTATCATTATGAAAAATAGATTCTGATCCTACATGTGAATCACAAATTTTCCACCACTTACTTAGGCTTTCAGACCCAGGAATACTTTCAATATTATATTCCCAACTGTTTCCTTCTTTTTACTTTTCTTGAAGCATCCACATAATTTTTATCACCACTATTGTTTCTTCAACACTACTGTTAAGGAGCAAAGGTTCTAGCTGAGAATTATATGTGGACTGTAGCAATTTGAAACTGGAGAGCTAAAATCTCTGGCGATATCTCAACATATGGAGATAGTTGTCTTATTGTTAGCAGAGTGGTTATGATTTAATAAAAAAATATTAAGCAAAGGGAACAGAATATATAATAATTTTAAGAATGAAGAAAGGAATAGTAACAGGCTTGCATCTTCAGTAATAATAATATGTGAATGATGAGATAATTGTAATTAGTAAGAGGGGGAATAAAAGATGGAATGGAAAAAAAAGTAGAAAATAAATTATTTTGCTGAAGATTATTGGAACTCTGATTAATTGTTTATATAGTCATTATGTGATTGATTTTCAAATTTTGAATCTGAATCTGGGACATGCACAATCTTTCATTGTGATTCACTGATTTAAAAATATTTATTTAAAAATAAAATATATGCATATATTATAATACTGCTGAAACTATATTTTTTCAACTACAACAACCTCCCTTCTTTTGAGATGAATCAAATAAAAATTAAAATTTTCATAAGGAAATACATAAGAAAACTTTTCAAAATAAAACAACCTATGATAAAATTTGTTCATGAATTACAAATTGCCTTATTTGAAACTGTCTTACGATTAAAAATTCTCTCCTAAAATCCAATTCCATATTATTAAATGTCTGTTAGACATCTCTATCTGAACCTGCACTTCAAATTCCACATGACCAAAAAGAATTTCATATCCTATCCTAGCCCCTGCAAGCCAATATGCTCAACTCCTTGAAAGAATGGGGCTGATTTTGTTTAGTTTTTTTCATTTGGGGGAGAAGGGGGTCATGAGGGTTTATAATTCTTTGATTGTTTTGTTTTTGCCTACATTGTATCCCTAGGATTTAGTGTAGTGACTGGCAGTAGTTATTTGATAAATACAATACTAGTTGACTGAGAGATTTCCTACTAACTTTTCTACTTTTGTAAATAATATCCCAGTTCTTCTAATCACCTAGATTTGTAACCTTGAAGTTGTCCACGATATTTCCCTCTCCCTCAACCTTCATATAAAATAAATTATCATGTTTTGTCAATACCATCTTCATAAAATCTCTTGTTTTTACCACCAATTTTATATTCAATACAATCTCTATTCTGTTTCAAGTCTTTATCTTTCCTATTCTACCTCAATAGTTTCCTAACTGTACTTTCTTCCTCCAACCTCTTTCCCTTAAAATACAAAGTTCTCACCACTATTAAATTGATAATTTTTTTAAATTTTATATCTTACCATCTTACCTTCTTCCCAGTAAAATTATAGTAAATAGAAAGAGAGAAATAATCAGATGAATAAACAGATCAAAAAATAAATAAACAGATGAATAGATAGATAAATGAATAAATGAATAGTTCTGTGTTGCCTCCAGATAACTATAAACTACTTAATCTGGTATTAAAAGCTTCTACATTCTAGCTTCCACCAACATTTTCCTGACATATCATATTATTCTCCTTTGTTAACAATTTCAGTTTTCCCCATTTATTATTATAGACACATGGCATTCTATCTAAGACCCTCATACCTTTGCACAAGTGGTGGCCCCTTTCTAGAATGAACTTCTTCCTCACATTGCCTTCATATAATCTTTAACTTTATACATTACACAATTTAAGCACAACTTCCTAAATGAAGCCTTTCTTGGCTGCTAGTAATATGCAGCAGTCTCTCTTTGTTTATATTGTTTTATACATATTTGTATTTACTTACTTTTGCCTAAACTATATTTTCCCCTCCTCCCAAAGAATGTTTCTTAAAGACAGAATCTTTGCTGTCTTTATATCCTGAAGGCCTGCCATAGGACCTTCCATAAAGTGGGTAATTACTCAATGTCTTTTTAAAATTAAAGTAAATAGATATGCAAAAATGTGCAAGTGTACACTTTATCTGTATGTATGCAAATATGCATATGCATATGTACCTGTGAAATTTTCAGAAAAAGCTCATCTTTGAAACACATATCCCCTTGACACCCTGGACAACCACCTTCTGTGTCGATACCTACAATCATTCTTAGTCACTACCATTATTTAATTGGTTGGTTTTGTTTGTTTTACCACCATTATTTCAACATGCTTTGGAGTCCTTTTTTCATGGACTCTTCAATTCTTATTTGCCTATCTACCTAAACAATTTAGGAATTTTAATGGGTTACAAAATTTCAAGATCCTCAATATACCTGTCAATGTTTCACTTTAAATAAATTTGAAAGTATAGGCCTGGCAACTAATCTAAGTATTGCTGAGATTCCAGTTAACATTAGTGGACCACTATGAAATTTAGGAATGGAGTCTGATGGAATAAAAAGTAATACTAAGTATTTATGCTCTCCAATCTTATTTCTTTCTTTTATTCCATATGAATATTCCATTTTAGCACAACTGAAACTGATTATTCTCCAAATATTTCTCATTTTAACCCATTTGCTCAAACTATTTCCTTTCCCAATATATCTGCTCACCATTACTCTTGCTTTCTAAGTTCTAATCATCCCCAACTGAGGTTGGTTTCATTACTATCCCTAACTCTTAGAGTAAACAGAAGGAAAAGAAAAGAAAGGTGAAGAGAAGAGAGCAAAAAGAAAAGGAATGAAAAGAACTGAGAAGAGAGGACCAGTAAACTATATTATTTTGCTGAAAACATTTACAAATTATATTATAATCCCGGACTAAAAGTTTTGTAAATGACTTTTTTTTCATTCTTCAAACTTAATCCTGTTTTGCAGTCCCTGTTCATAGAATAAGATTCAAATAAAACTTTATATGGGCAGACAATTCAGAGGACTCATCTAAAACAACTTGGAATTTTCACTGTGAAACATCAGTGTAGCATCTGTCTCTCACAAAATAACTGATTATAGTAACCTATCATTTGCCCAATACAGAACTTTATACAATATATCCGATATGTTCATTTTATGAAACCTTTTCCTAATCTCTCAAACTAGTAATGCCTTCCCTTCCTAACCTAGTAGTTCACTATTTGTATTTATGTGTGTGTGTATACCTTGTTATATTTTTGTCCTCCCATTTATATTATAAGCTCCTTGAGAGAAGGAAATGTTTTGTGCTTTGTATGTTTATGTCCAAGATCTAACATGTAGTAGACATTTCATAAATGCTTGATGGATTATGGCCTAAAACATACTTCATTCCAATAAGGAGATGGGAATATCAGCAATAAATGAGGGTGCTACAGAATTGCAGAAATCTAGGGGTTTTTTTTTTTTAGTGTTCTTAGTTGTCAACTCATTCAACATTTGGATGACAACTACCTGAACAAGATCCTCCCTTATGAAATTTCTGACAATGAAGTATTCATCCAACTTCCATGTGGATATATTGATGATGTGAAAAATCTTTTGAGGTTTCTTGGTGAAGTGAGATAAGAAACAGAGATCCTCAATTCAAATCTTGCCTCTGATGAACACTGCATGTGAAAACATATGGAATTCATTTAATCTACTTGTGTATCCTTTTTCTCACTTATAAAATGAGACAAACAGTGATTTCTTCTAAGGTTCATTTCAGTTCAAAAGCTGTGATCTTAGTATCTAATTGAATGATGATAGTGATGATGATGATGATGATGATGATAACCAGCATTATATAACATTTTAAGGTTTTAAAACATCTTACAAATAACATCTAATTTTAGCTTCAAAATAACTCTGGGAGGTATGTAGTATTATTTCCATTTTATAGATAAAGAAAGGAAAGTTGGTGGAAGTTAACTTACTTGCCCAGACTCATACATCTAGTAAGTGTCAGAGGCAAAATTTGAACTCATTATTCTGATTTCAAGTTCAGCACTAGAACTGACTCACCATAAGTCTATTGAGATTTTATTGTGTCCTATCTTTGTAATCCTATGTATTAGCTATCCTTTCATACATCATGTAACATAAAAAGTAATCAATTATTCCAACCCTTTTTAAAGAATGTTTTCCAGATTGAGAATTAGAAAACCTGGGCTGGAATCCTAACTCTTTCTAATGCAATGACAAGAGCCTATCTTGATTCAAGAATGTATCAGAGCCTTTTCTTCTTTACCATTTCTCAAATTTCATATTCACATAGCTTGCTACTTTTATTTTCATCTCAGCTTGTATGATTCTGTCATACTTCTCCATGTCATTTGTGCCTAAAATGATTCAGCAATTTGAACTGAACTGAACAGTACTGAGATAGTAAGAAGTTACTAAGCAAATTATTTCAATGACTTGTCCCATTCCTGAGCTTTCCAAAAAATGTTAACAGTGTTCATCCTAATAGGAATATATTGAAAAAAGCTCTGAATATGCCTGGTGTGTGAAAGACAGAAACAGAGAAAAAAGGAAAGAGGGAGACAGAAGGCTAAGGAGTTGGCTTCTCTCTCATTGTTGAATCCTTATATTATTCTCTTATTTTTTATATTGCATGTGAAAACTTTTTTGACAAAGATTATATTCCAAAAAAAAGTATAAAATAACATTGCCAATGATTTACTTAGTTTAAGTAATAATATATGCAAATAAAAGTTTATGACAGTCCTTTGTAATGTCTGGTAGGATCTGGCATTTGTTTCTTACCACTATGGACTCCTTGAACTAAATAACATATAAATATGTAACTCATGGTGCTTCCCAGTCTAGACAAGATTGTAGCAATACATTCTCTGGAAACTACTATACCCCAAACATTTTGACTGTCTTCCAATTGAGAATTAATGGATCTCTAAAATATTTATGGTGGTTTTTAGATGTTTTTCCCCAAGGAACCAAAAGTTCTTGCTTTACATCAGCCTTTCAGTCTTTATAGCAATTTAAAAATGCATTGGGGGAGCATATGTAAAATATATTTTTTGAAATTAACCAATGTGGGAATTTTTTTGTTTGTGCATACATGTTAAAAGGATATTGTTTTCTTTTATTTCAGCAGGCAGGGAAGAAAAGAAATGGGGAGGGAAAAATAAATGCTTCTTAACTGAAAAAATAAAATTTAATTAAAAATAAAACAAAAACATAAATAAATTAAAAAGGGAAAGTGTATAACAATATATTAGAATTAAGTACCAAAAAAAATAAGTTCTACTTTCGCACAGATAACAAGAATCAATAACCAATTGATAGATATATCTCTGATCTAAATGTCACTGTCATGTTTCCCAGGCATTCTATCTTTGCATCTTTTTGCATTTTTCCCAAAATTACAAGAAAAAAAGACTGAAAATATGATCCAGCAACCAAAATAGAGTAACAGTATGGGGTAAAGTTTGGAAGAGGGGAACCAAGTAGTATAATAAGGATATAATAGGACAGAAAATTAGGTCCTATCTATTATATTAACTCATTATGCACCATTTGTGCATAGAAAATCAAAACAAGAAGACCTTGTCCAAATTTTGACTCTTACTATTATTAGCTATATAATTTTTTTTTATAAGCTATATAATCTTAAGCACTTTCTTTTACCTCATGGTCTTAGCCTCTCATCCCCAGAAACATCTGAACAATTAACTGGTTAATCTTACACCATAATATCAGGCTGCATGAATAATCCAATTGATTTTACTTCTTCCACAATACTTTGATCAAAAACAACAACAACAACAAAAAGAAACAAGAAATGTGCTTTAGAAATTTCAGCATTCTAACGGAGACAATATTAAAATTCACATACACAGGACACAAATAAAATTCTTACTATTTATTTAATTTCAATATTATGGGTTAAACAGAGAAGTAAGTGTTCCATATTTCCCTTTGAACACATATTGTCACATATTTTGGCCACAATATCTGACAACAAAAGATGATCCTTACATAAAATAATTAGCGGTTGCACTTAGGATAATGTGTACTCCAAATTTATTTGTAAAGACTTCTGAGCACCAAAATGTTGGTGAGCCAGGAAAGCTGCAGAAAGGAGCCAGGGCACAGACCCAGGGGAGTCCCCTCAACATGAAACTCCTGCTGTGTATTGCATTCCTGTGCTGGATGGTGGACATGACCAGAAATGTAACTATAACCACTACTGAAAAATCCTTTGAAAAAGTCAAGAGTGAAACAGTTTATTTCCCTTGCAAATTTCCAGTTGGCCAAGAAGATCAAGAACCACTCCAGATTGAATGGATTAAATCACAAGCTATTAACCAAAAGGTTGATCAAGAGATAATTTTATATTCTGGTGGCAACATTTATGTTTATATACTCTAAAGATCTGAAAAGATGAATTTATTTTACAAGCAATGATCCCAGATTAGGTGATGTGTCAATTAATATAACAGATTTACAATTATCAGATATGGGCACATAACAATGCAAAGTGAAAAAAACTTCCTGGTGTTGCAAACAACAAAAAAATGCAGCTTTCTGTACTTGTTAAACCTACAAGATGTTACCTTGATAAATCATGAGAGATTGGCAGTGACTTTAAATTAAAATGTGAATCAAAAGGTTCACTTCATTTATATTATGAATGGCAAAAGCTTCCCAAAACAGAAAAATGTCCTCCTTTGTCATTATCAGATCTCAACCTATCTATTATTTCTGTAAAAAATGCCACTCCAGAGTACTCTGGCACATGCAGTTGTACAGTTAAAAGCAAAGTTGGTATTGACAAATGCATTTTGATATGAATGTTGTTCCTCCTTCAAACACTGCTGGTACAATTGTTGCAGCTATCATAGGAACTTTTGTGTAGCCTGTTGCTAGTGGGTCTTCTCATCTTTTGCTACTATAAAAAACACATGGAGAAAAATATGAAAAAGAGGTTCACCATGATATCCGAGAGGATGTTCCTCCTCCAAAGAGCCATACTACAGCTAGTCTACATTGGTAGCAATCATTCATCTTTGGGATCAATGTCGCCTTCCAATAGAGAAGGCTATTCCAAAGCTCAGTTTAACCAAGTACCAAGTGAAGACTTTGATCGTACTCCACAGAGCCCAAGTTTTCCACCAGCTAAAAGTAGCAGCATCTAATCTATGTAGAATGAAAGCTATCCTCTGATAATACCAGCACAAAGCAAAGATGGGTATAAAATATCTCAAACTTTGTTTCTTCAGACTTTTTTTCTGGAAATAGATAAAAGGTGCCAATCTAAAAATTGCTTTTAAAGAAATAGAATAATTTAACCTGAACTAAAAAAAAAAGATGACCTTTAAGAAACTTGTTTAATTGACCAGAATTTGAATTCTTCATCAGAAACTTAAAAACTGCAAGCAAGTCATTTAGCCTTTTTTTTGAGCCTATTTTCTCATCTGTTTCACAAGGTTGTTGTGAGGAACAAATGCTACATATGTGAAGTGTTTTATAAATTTTAGGGTATTATATAAATACTAGCTAATGTTACCTTAAAGAAGAATTCGATATAAACTCTTGGAGGAAGGGGGAAGTTTCTTAGTTTTCTTTAGAAACAACAGATTTGGGTGATATTTAATGTCTTCTGTTTTATTTGTATATCAAGAAAAGGAAGATTCCCTGTTACGATTACTGTTTACTCAGCCTTCTGTAACAAACTATACGAGGCTAATAAAAATTTGAAAATAATGGCTAAAATAATTAAAATAATTTAAAATTATAAAATTACTTTATGCAAGGATGTATCTTAAGCATCTTATGGTGAGAATACCAACTATCACTAGTAACTAGCTGAGTTTGGTTATCTAATTAATTTGGTAAAATGATTTCTTTAAATGTTTTCACACAAGGAAACACTACAAGAGACCAGCTAATTGTTTTTTTTTGCCTTCTAGCTATATTTAGCAATAAATGAGCAACTGGCAGATTCTACTAGTGTACAATTCTTTTTAATGAACTCATATTTGGCTAGCTTTGGCAATAAGACAAGAAAAAGAAATTAAAGGAATTAGAGTAGGTCATGAGGAAACCAAATTATCACTCTTTGCAGATGATATGATGATATACTTAGAGAACCCTAGAGAATCAACTAAAAAACTATTAGAATTAATCCACAACTTTAGCAAAATTGCAGGACACAGAATAACTCCACATAAATCATCAGCATTTTTATACATCACTAAAAAAATCCAACAGCAAGAGATGCAAAGAGAAATTCCATTTAAAATAATTGTCAATAATATAAAATATTTGGGAATATATCTGCCAAGGGAAATTCAGGATCTACATGAGCAAAACTACAAAACACTCTCCACACAAATAAAGTCAGATTTAAACAACTGGAAAAATATCAAGTACTGTTGGGTAAATTGAGTGAATATAATAAAGATGACAATACTACCTAAACTAATCTATTTATCTAGTGCTATACCAATCAAACTCCCAAGAAATTATTTTACTGACCTAGAAAAAATAACAACAAAATTCATCTGGAAAAACAAAAGGTCAAGAATTTCAAGGGAACTAATGGAAAAAAAAAGGAAATGAGGGTGGCCTCACTGTACCGGATCTAAAACTATATTATAAAGCAGTGGTCATCAAAACCATTTGGTACTGGCTACGAAACAGAGTAGTTGATCACTGGAATAGGTTAGGTTCACAGGACAAAATACTCTTTGATAAACCCAAAGACCCCAGCTTTGGGGAAAAACACTCACTATTTGACAAAAACTGGTGGGAAAATTAGAAACTAGTATGGAAGAAACTAGGCATTGACCCTCACTTAGCACCTTTTACCAAGATAAGGTCAAAATGGATTCATGATCTAGACAAAAAGAATGATATTATCCACAAATTAGAAGAACATAGGATGGTTTACCTCTTACCATCTTAGAGGAGGAAGGAATTTGTGACCAAAGGAGAACTAGAGATCATTAATCACAAAATAGATAATTTTGACTATATCAAGTTAAAAAGGTTTTGTACAAACAAAACAAATGCAGACAAGATTAAAAGGGAAGCAATGAACTGGGAAAACATTTTTACATTCAAAGGTTCTGATAAAGGCTTCATTTCTAAAATACATAGAAAATTGACTAAAATATATAAGAATTCCAGGCATTCTCTAATTCATAAATAGTCAAAAGATATGAACAGACAATTTTCAGATGAAGAAAGTGAAACTTTCTAGTCATATAAAAAGGTGCTCCAAATCACTATTGATCAGAGAAATGCAAATTAAGACAACTCTGAGATACCACTACACACCTGTCAGATTGGCTAAGATGACAGGAAAGGATAATGAAGGATATTATAAGGGATGATACATTGTTGCTGGAACTGTGAACAGATCCAATCATTCTGGAGAGCAATTTGAAACTCTGCTCAAAAATTTATCAAATTGGGCATACCATTTGACCCAGCAGTGTTTCTATTGGGCCTATATCCCAAAGAGATCTTAAAGGAGGGAAAGGGACCCATATATGCAAAAAATGTTTGTAGCAGCCCTTTTTGTAGTGGCTAGAAACTGGAAAGTGAATGGATGCCCGTCAATTGGATAATGGCTGAATAAACAATGGTATATGAATGTCATGGAATATTATTGTTCTGTAAGAAACAACCAACAGGATGATTTCAGAAAGGCCTGGAGAGACTTGCATGAACTGAGGCTAAGTGAAATGAGCAGAACCAGGATATCAATATACACAGCCACAAGACTATATGATGATCAATTCTTACAGACATGGTTCTCTTCAACAATAAGATGATTCAAACCAGTTCCAGGCATTCACTGATGAAGAAAGCCATATGCACCCAGGGAGAGGCCTGTGAGATCTGAGGGTGGACCACAACATAGCATTTTCATGCTTTCTATTGATGTTTGCTTGCATTATGTTTTCCTTCTCAGAATTTTTTTTCTTATAAATCCAATTTTTCTTGTACAAGATAACTGTATAAATATGTATACACATATTCTATTTGTCAAGTATTTTAGCATAATTTACATGTATTAGACTTCCTATCATCTAGGGGAAGGGATGGGGGAAAGGAGGGAAAAATTTGTAACAGAAAGCTTTGCAAGGGTCAATGATGAAAAATTACCCATGCATATGTTTTGCAAATAAAAAGATTTAATAATAAAAAAACAATGAGGTGATTCAAACCAGTTCCTATTGTTCAGCGATCATATACATCCAGAGAGAGGCCAGTGGGAACTGTGTGGATCACAACACAGCATTTTAACACTTTCTGTGAATATTTGCTTGCATTTTGTTTTCCTTCTTAGGTTGTTTATTTCTTTCTAGATCTGATTTTTTTGTACAGTAAGATAACTGTATAGATATGTATACATATATTGGATTTGTCATATAATTTAACATATTTAACATATATTAGACTACCTGTCATCTAGGGGTGGGGGTGGGGGAAATGAGGGGAAAAATATGGAACAAAAAATATTTTTGCAAAGGTCATATGTTCTGTGAATAAAAACCTTTAATTAAAAAAAAAAAAGAAGTCACATTTGGCAATAGTTAAGAAGCCATTCACATTATTACCTAGTCTACCTTGTGTGGCCAGTAACAAAGACTTTTATCCACAATGGGCAGGACTGCAAATTAGGGAAATCAGTGTGTTAAGGAACATGGTTTCTTGCCATGTGTACTCTTAATATTTAAGCTACCTAGCCAAGAGTGATTGAATGGACTTGTATTTGTACATTTTCATTTGGCTGCTTTAGGCTGTGTTTCTGTGAATAAAATAATTAGTTATTTTTTAAATGCAATAATATAATAACCCTGCCAGATCTACATAAGTGATTATTTTTTTGTTTTTCTGGAACATTTCCCCCCAGAAATGTGTACACCCATATTTACCTTTTTGAATCAAATTTCTGAAAGAAAAAAAAAATTTCAAACCTTTTTTTTTTTTTTTCTGAGGCAGTTGGGGTTAAGTGACTTGCTCAGGGTCACACAGCTAGGAAGTGTTAAGTGTCTGAGGCCAGATTTGAACTCAGGTCTTCCTGACTTCAGGGCTGGTGCTGTATCCACTGAGCAGCCATCTAGCTGCCCCAAAACCATTCTCCATGAATGTTGCAAATTAATACTTTATAGCTTATATGTTTATTATTTTACAGAAGTAGTTTTGCATGATACTCATAAAGAAGCTGAGGTTTGGGAAGATTTCCTATTTAGTTTCATGAAAATTAATTATTTTTATCAAACTTAAGTAAAACAGTATTTTTAACAACTGTATCTTAGAAACAAGAAAACTAATTTTGTTAGAAAATAATATCTGTTGCTTTTTCCCTTAAGAAATTAATGACTATGCTGGAAGGACTTCATTCTTTAGCAAATAAGATCTGCTTTTATAAACCCAATGTTTTTTTTCCTCTTAGATTTAGATTATCAAGAACTTAGTTCTTGATAAACTTCTTGAGTGCTTTGGTTATAATTAGTATACATAAATAAATGTTGTTGTGTACCTTAAAAGAAAAAAAAATGCTCTCCCCCAGCCCTGGTAGAATTAGTAGATAAGAACAATTTTTTTCGAAAAGTCTATGGTAAAGGCAACTGAAGCACATAGTGCAGAGCATTTAGAGCTTAGACAGATATTGAATTTGCTAAGATCATCTATTGCTCCCAGTCCATTTGTCAGTTGTATCAACTTTTGTTCTGCCACTGACTTTAATGACTCTGGAAGGGGGAGGGGAACAAATCTGGCCCATTTAAGTCCAATTCACAGGCAAGTCAAAACATCACCCTATGATGCCATTAATCCTCTTTGAAAACAAAGGATGAGCAGCAACTGTTGTAAAGCAAAACTGGGCAATTCCTGGAAAGATAAAATCATCAACTTGAAACAACTGTAAAAATGGTCTAGGGATTACTAGTCAGGAAAATATCACTAAAATATCATTGATCTAGGAATTTCATTCTATATTATAATTTCACTGATATACAAAGCTCTCATTAAGCTCTCTTTTAACAATGCAAATTGGCCACATTTAAGATAAATAATTGCTCTTCGATTAAGAAGCTGGAAGCTTAGAAAATTACAAACATAAGTAACATGTTCTGAGTCACACAGCCAATGTGTCTAAAGAAGGACTTGAACTAAGGTCTTCATGACTGAGATTGACTCTGCATCTAATGTACCAAAATTTCTTAAATTATGGGTCCTGACCCCAATATGAGATCACATGACTAAATGTAGTGATCACAAAATATTTGGCAACAATAAAAGGTTTCTGAATGCAACAAATACAAATTGATTCAAAATTAAACAAAATGAATCTGAGCTGTTTCTGGTCTCACATGATGTATTGCACCACAGGACTTCACTACACTTGCTTCTCAATGGAATAATATGTGTACTTGGCACTGCCATGCAAAAATGCTTACAGAAACACCAGAGCTTAGAATTGTTACAGGGTCATCTAATATTTCTTGGATGAAAATGGGTCCCAAGTGGAAAAAGTTTTAGAAGTCCAACACTATACCACTCTCCCACCCAGGTAAGATTATGTATAGAGTTTAGAGTAAGGTTTAGAGAGAGAACTTTTAATTCCAGAATTTTCAGATAAGAATAGGAAGTACCATTGAATCCTTTGTGATTGACAAGATAAACCTACTTCTGAGGACAACATAATTGCCTAAGTGGTCCTCTGGATTAATCAAGACAGTTAATCTATTAATTTGCCTATAAATTTGTAAGAAAACAAAATGATTTACTTTCCTTTTTAAAATGTATGTGAATCTAAATTAAGAAATCAGAAAAATGTGCATCTTAAAATCATAACTAAAATGGAATTGTCTAAACCAGAAATATCAACATTTTATTCTTTTTTTATTTTTCATCAGATGCAATAGGAGCCAATGTGCTTTTTAGCCATGGAAATAGTTTTCATATCAATGTGAAGAACATTAAAATGGAATTTACTATGATCTTATGTCCTAGATTGTCATCCATATGTTATGGGGTGATCAGTTTAAACATTAAACACACTCTATCACTTTTACAATTATTTACAATTTTTTCCTGGTGCTCCCTAGTTGGCTGATTACTCTTCTCATAGCAACCTTCATCTCTTTGTTCCTAAATGTATATATAGAAGGATTTAGGATAGGAGTGATTACAAAATCAAGAATAAAAAGAAATTTATCCACTGGCATTGTGGGGAATGGCCACATATAGACAAAGATACATGGACCAAAAAATAAGATCACCACAGTGATGTGAGCTGACAAAGTAGAGAGAGCCTTAGACAAACCACTTGAAGAGTGTTTCTGAACAGTGACCAGAATATATATATAGGAAATGGCCAATAGGAATAAGGTGCCAATGGAAATGAAACCACTGTTAGCAGTAACCATAAACTCCAACTTGTAGGTATCTGCACAGGCCAGTCTGATGAACCGAGGAAGATCACAATAAAAGCTGTCAATTTCATTAGGGCCACAGAAAGGCAAATTTACCACAAAAGCCAACTGGGTCAGTGAATGTATGAGGGCAATGACCCAAGAAGCCACAAGAAGTAAAATACACATTCTTGGGTTCAAAATAGTCAGGTAGTGAAGAGGCTTGCATATGGCAATATATCTGTCAAAGGCCATGGAAATGAGCAGCACCATCTCAATTCCTCCAAAGAAATGAATGAAGAATATCTGGATAAGACAGCCTGGAAATGATATGGCTTTGTGCTCATGAAAAAGATCATAAATCATCTTAGGAACAGCAACCGAAGAAATGCACACATCTATGAGAGAAAGGTTAGCCAAAAGAAAATACATGGGCGAATGTAAGTGAGGATCAGAGATGACTGTGAGCACAATGAAGAAGTTTCCCAGAACAATGGTCACATAAAACACGAAAGAGAATATCAGAAGGAAAAACTGCACAGCCCAGGAACTAGAAATCCCCAGGAACACAAATTCATATACCATGGAATGATTCACTTCATTCATTGGCCTGAATATGATATTACCTGAAGAGAAGAAATTGAGAGGATGAGAACTGATGCAACAAATGTGTCATATTTTTAAATTCCAATATTTAAAAAAGGCTTGATAATTCAAGGATCTATTTTAAATATCTTTAAATATCTTTTATTCTACAAATGAATTCATTTGTAGATTGGAAAACACACATTTTACATTGTCCTGAAGAAAAAGAAAAAGTTATTTCATTGAATTCTATATTTAGAAGTCAGTGCATTCTAAATGAATTTTGAAAATCACTTTCCCTTTGAGACTTCAAAAGTGTCTTTATCTTATAGTCCTGAACCAAGGTCTTATGATGAAACAATTCTTTGCATTACATATGAATCAAAGATGCTTTCTTCCTTCTTCTTCTTGTTCTGTCATTCAATTGTATCCAACTCTTCATGACCCAGATGCTTATCCATGGAGTTTTCTTCACAAAAGTGATGGGGTAATTTGCTATTTCCTTCTCCAATGTATCCTCATATTACAGAAAAGCAAATCAGACAAATAGAAGTTAAGTGACTTGCCCAGAATCACATAATATTTGAGGCAGGATTTAAACTCATATATTCTGCATTCCAGGAGTGATGCTCTATCCACTGTACCACCCAACTTTCTTCCTAGTTCTTCATTTTCACCATTTACCTATGTTCTGTAGCCTAACACCCAACCTTAACTAAATGAGGGAACCTCATGGGGCAGATTTTCCATTTGAAGAATAAAATTGGGTGGCATCATCAGAAGAATTATTCCTTGCATAGAAGTATCATTCTTCTTGACATTAGTATGGTCATGATATAACTATGAAGGCTTTAAGGAAAAGTAGATTCCAAGAATGCAGGAATCAGTTAATGCGACATCCATAAATAAATAGGCAGACACATTGAATAGGATTACAGTTTAAATGCAGCTAAGTATAGCTCTCAAATAAATACACCTGCAAGCTTTTACACTACATAGGGAATTAAACTTCATTAACATGAAAATGATTAAGATATTAAAATAACTGTAAATATATAAGAAATTCCCAACAAGGAACCCGCCTGTGAAACACAAATTTCTTTTGATATTATTCTATGTTTTTACAAGCTTTTAGAACCACAATCAGAAGCATGTCCAAATCAATCAATAGCCCACACTATCCCTATATCAGGCAAACCTGAAACCCAGAAAAAAATGTTAGGACTTTTTATTTCAAGATACCACACAGAGGACCAAGCTAAAAACAGGAATCTTTAGATATACCCACCCTTCAAAATATCCTATATGAATATTACCTCCTAAACTCTCTTGTCCTTATTTCTCACTGGTAAATGTTTAACAATCAGTTTTTCACAAAAATGTATTAAGAACATCTTTTGAAATTTAATTTTCACAATTAACATTCTACCACTTTCTTAAGATTAGTCAATTAACAAAACAATTAATAAAGTCTTGATTTGAAGTGTTTGCTGATTTCTAATTTGTAAATAGACTGAAAATTTAACAATAAGCTCTTACAGTTTCTTCTGACTTCAAAACATCACTGCCTCCTGACCCATTAGAAATTTTTAACAAATTAAATGTTTCTGACAAATGCTAAGATCTTTTCTGATATCATTTTCCTGAGTGAAGTTTGATAATGATGTTCTGTTTCATTCACTGTCATTTTTAATTGGTAGGAAATAGTTTGTGATGAATGATATTAATAAATTATTATTTTAACTTTTTCTTATCATCCCCTTCATGAACCACACTCTTCAGTCATACTGCTTTAATCACTGATTCAGACTTGCTTCAATCCATTGCTTGAATCTGTTTTTCCCTGTTGTCTTCCTATCTAAATCCTCCTCTCTCTCAAAGACTAGCTCAATCCTTCTCTGAAACCTTCCCTGAATAAGCTCAAATCTCAATGAATTCTCTTTCCTTTGAATTACCATAGTGTTTATTATCTGAGACACTAATTTGTCACATAAAGCGTACTAGATTCAATTTATCATTTCATGCATGCATATTCTGCTTTCCTAAATGTGTTATTATATCTTTGTGGTCAATTTCATGTCTCCTTCATTTTTTTTTCATTTATCTCGGCCCTTATCATTTTGACATGCCTGAAGTAAATGTTTAATAAATATAAATGGACAATATCTTTAGAAATCAATTGTTATGCAAAACAAAGTAGAAACGGGAAATTAAAACATGCAGAAAATTAGAAAATAAGAGGAAAGTATGGAAATGGGACTTTGATAGAATAAAGAGAAGAAAGCTTTTATGACCAGAGGAGATTATATATACATATATGCACATATATGTATATATATGAAGTCCCTATTATAATGCCTCCTACATAATAGGTACTTAAAATGCTCATTTCCTTCCTTTTAAATTCTTATTTAAAATTGAAACAAGGACAAGATATAGGACTTTGTTAAAATGGAAAGTTTTGTCAAAGGGAATTTTTTTTTATTCTCTATGGCTGACGATCCCATTACTGATATCTTAAAATCAGGTACAACTAAAGTTCCATATAAGTTGACAATTCAGGATAATAATCTGAAGGGAAACACAGTCATGAAAGATCAATGGTAAGGCATTTAGCTTACTGGACCTCTTATCTTCTGCCCAATGGACAGTGATTACATTAGAATATCCAGACCCCATAAATCCTATGCAGGATCTTCCAGCTTAAATCACCCTCTTGTACCAGGTTTGACTATACCAGTCATGGTCTGGGAACTTTAGAAGAAAATACAATGTGACAGAATCTCAAGTTTAAAGGGAACCTCAACAACCACTTAGTTCAACCCACACCAACACAAAAATCTATTTGTCAACATTCTCTCAAGTTTTTATGCAACCATCAATTAAGTAATTCCATAGTTGAAGAATTGTTTTAGGTCATCACATTCCACTTTGGGACAGCTTTGTTAGGAAGTTTTCCCCAGTAACTGGTAAAAATCTGACTTTCAACAAATTTAACTCACTCCTCTCAGCTCTGATATTTGAGATTGTTTCTATATCTGACAGGTTTACAAATATTTGAAGACTTCTATCAAGTCTTTTTCTCCTTCAGACTAGAATTTATCTTTTTCTGTAACTGACTTTTACATCATACCATTTTAACTCCCCTTACATCATGGATGTCTTTCACTGGATGATCTCTAACTCATAACTGAATATTATATTTTACATGCATTCTAACTGAGAAAAAAAATCATGACACTCTCATCCATGACCTTACATTTCTCCTAATTAAAATGGCATGCTTTTTTGATAGATCTGTGACATACTTAATTCATACTGAGTTAAGTATCCATTAAAACTTTTGTGATCTATTTTCACATGATTTGTTTTTAGTCACAATTTTCTTCCTTCTGAAATTCTTCTTCCTTCATTCTGAAATCTTACAGTCAAATGTTGGCTCCAGATATAGAATTCAATATGTATACCTAATAGATGCATTTTATTACATTTGGGCCATCATTTAAGCAAATTGAGACTTTTTGCATCCTTAAAACATAATTCAGTTTGTTACTTCTCAGTCTAATTTTGTATGATATGAAAATCTGATAATTATAGCAGAATGCTTTGACAAAAGATTTCCTTATCTAGAATTCAGAAAACTGAGTTTGAATTATATTTCTTTCTATGTGGTGTGGACTTATCTAGAATTAGGAGTTTTCTACTGTATTTTTACCTTTATCATGTCCTCCTTTCAAATATTCTTTCACAATAATTTCTGAACTGTGGATTGCTCTCTTAAGTCTCTATTTTCCATTGGCATATATGTGTCTGCCTTTAGATATATCTCAGTGCCAAACACTTCTCTTTGTAAATCACTTTAGGTCAGACTATGTCAATACATATAAAAGTATTTTATCTATTTTGATTAAACTAATCAATAAATGAGATATAAAGTGAATGCTAATTGGCAATTTTACTTTACTATCTTATCTCTTAGGTAGTGAAGAAAATGCTATAATCACAGTCATCATACCTCATTCTGCCATCATTTAACCATTCTCCAGCTAGTTATAATGACTCTCCAGGCAGGCATTGACACCACTACCCAGACAGCTAATTTTCACATAAAACAAGTGCATGTACTTTTTCTGAAGTTTCCAAAGCAGAAAATGATATCTCTTTCCTAAGATCTGATTTTCCCCATTCTTCCACCTCTTTTGAATTATAATGATCCTTAGTAATTTACATATCTTTATATTATTACCAAACTGAATTACTTCAATGATTCACCTTCCAGAAAAAATGCAAGAACCAGTGCTACTTTTCTATTTCACATGCCACCAAGAAATCTGCTATACTTCAAGTTCTAGGCAAAAACAAATCCAGAATAAATGCTACTCATGTCCCTATCCCAAACCTATCAGGAGACCTTACTTAGACCAAATTCTTGTGGGTTTATAGGAGTTTGGTAGAGGTTGTGGTTGATTCAACTCGGGACTTCTGAAAGTTATTTGTAGTTCCACATAAGCACATTCTAGTTTAAATAAAATCTAGAATAAGACCTCCCTTGGATTGTTGCTGAGAGTAAAAATCAGCCCATAAGCCTTACTCTCTTGCAAATCTTCCCAGTTCCCAGGATGACACTCTGAAATGCTATAGGTCATAGAAATGGTAATCCACAAGCATTTTTGTCCCTACCAAGATGGTCCTGAGACCCCTTGAATCTTCTAAACATTCCTCAGAACAAAAGGTACACTCTTAATAAGCATTTGGAATCACTGCACCAAATACAGCATTCTAGCACAGACCTTTCCAATTCTTAGGGAAGTTACAATGCAGTTTCTTTTCATAAAATCACCTCTGAGTTCAACTGTCCTACCTACCTCTTTGATAAAATAGCAAAGTATAACAATATCTTCACAGAGTCCTGGTTCATTTTTAAAAATATAAATAGTACTTGGAAGATGCTGAAAGAATTAAATACAACTCCCATACTGATATCAGGGCTCCGTGACCAATTGATGCATCCCTAGACTCAGCATACCACCATGGGAATTCTCTCTCTGAGAAACTTTGTATTTTCCCAAAACTGTAAAAGTAAACTTTGAAAGATTGGATCCATTCTAGACAAGTACCACAAGGAGATCATTAATTAAAAAGACAGCCTTCATATGTCCCAAATGTTTATAACAGCATTTTTGTGGCAGCAAAAACCTGGAAACAATGAATTTTGAAATGACTAAACAAATTGTGGTATCTGAATGTAATGGCATATTACTGTACCCTAAAAATTTAATATGATGAATAAATAGAATGAAAAGAATAAGAATTGATGTTGATAAAAGTAAGCAGAAGCAAGAAAAATATATGCACAATAAATAAAACAATTTAAATGAAAAAAAAACTGACAAAATCATAGAAAGTAGTAGTGGTAAAACTACAAAGAAAAAGTTTGACTCCAAAGACATTTAAGAAGATACTCTACCTCTTTGCAGAAGTGGGAGATCACAGGAACTTTACATCCATTTTTGGAAACTTTTTTCATATCGATAAGTTTTGCTGATTTTTTTTCTTTCTAGTTTTCTTTTTCTATATTTTTTTTTTGCTTTTTGTAGTAGTTATATGAGAGGAAAAGGGGGGGAAATGAAGAATCAACCCACTGCATGTCAATAATTGTGCTAACCACTGGGGATACAACAAAATATAAAAGACATTCCCTACTTTCAAGGATGTGGTTTTCTAGTGATGAAGACAGCTTACAAGCTACTCTGTACACACAATATTGAAGAGATGACAAATGGGGGGAAATCTCAGAGGGAAAGCATTAAGTGGAATCAGAAAAGACTTTTTGCAAAAGATGGAACTTTAGTTGGTAGTTGAAGAAAACCAAGTTGGTTAGGAGGTAGAGATGAGGAGAAAGAGAATTTCTGGCATAAAAGGCAATCAATGAAAATACTCAGAATCTGAAAATGAAATGTTCTGTGCAAGGAACAGAAAGGAGGTTAATATCACTGGTGAGGAATGAAACATAATAAAATTGGAAAGGCAGTAAAGAGCTACATTATAAGTGGAAAAAGAATGAATCATAAGCACAATACAGCATTTTCTATTTGATCCTGCAGGCAAGAGGAAGCCGTCAGAGTTGATTGAATAAGGTTGTAAGTATGCCTCATAGTCAAACTTGCACAGTAAGAACAATTTCACAGATAAGTAGATGAACTAAAAATGGAGACATAATTAAAGCATGGATATTACAGCAATCCAAGAATAAGATGATAAGGGTCTCCACCAGAGTGATGAATATATGAAAAGAAAGAGGAGGGTGGCACATAAGATACTGCAGAACTAGAAATAACAAGGCTTAACAATCAATTGTATCCAAAGTGTGAAACAGAGTAAGCATTTTAGGATGACCCCAAAGTTATAAATCTTGGTAACTATGAGTGATACCTACTTTTTTAAAAAAATCAATAAAAATTTATTTCAAGAAAGAAAATTTGGTCCATGTAATTCATAAAGAATGATATATACACTACCTGCACCACACATGTGACAAAACATGTGTAAGCACCTCATTTTGTGGTAGTAAATAACTGAAATGAAAATAGGTGTTCATGGATTGAGAAATGGCTGCATAAATTATTACATAAGAATATAATAAACCGGCATTTTGCCGTAAGAAGCAGTGAATATGAGGAACTGAGTGGTGAAACAAAGATATGAATGAAATGGAGTAGAATGTTGAAAATGAGCAGAGCAAATAGAATAATATATATATATTGACTAAAATAATGTAATTTAAAACAAATGATGCCAAATACTGAATAATTAAAAGGATTTGCTCAGGTCTCTGAGAAGAAATAAAGAAAGATACTTTTCTCTTTTTAGTCAGTTGGGTTTGGAATACATAATGAAGGAATGTAACATACACTGTTATATGTGAATTTAGGCAGTTTTGCCTAAATATTGGGGGGTCATTATTATAAGGGAATTTTGATTGAGTAGCATGTGGTATAAGAAGAACTTGTTTGATATTAAAATAATAGTCATATACAAAATAAATATTCTTTTTAAAAGAATAAAAACATGATCCAGAAATAAAAGAGAGTATAGAATATTAATGTTAGCAGAAAGAATACTGGAGAATCAGGTAGTATTATAGAGAAAGCCCTGGACTGGAAATAAGGACCTAGATTCCAAGCTCTCCACTAACTAACTTGGTCACCAAAATAAGTTTGAAGATGCATGTTCAAACTAGGCTCTTTTACTTTTTAACTATGTGACCTTACTTACCTCATTAGCTTTTCTGGGCTTCAATTTTCTATCAATGCTATTTTCTGCCATTTTCTTATCTGTCATGTCATCAGAGCTACTCCAAATCCTATACAACAAAAAAAAATCTTCATCAATCATCATTTCCCATCACTTTTGACCCAAATCTACTAAAGGAAGCCACATAACCTGATCCTGATTTGGGCCCATACAATTCCTCATGAAAAAGGCATTGGGTAATTGGATATGCTTGTAAAACCACACAATCAAAATTTAGAGTTGTAAAGGACCTTAAATATCACCAAAACTTATTGCTAAATTTATAGATGAGTAAAGGTAAAGCCTGGAAAGATTAAATGACTGAAGTTACTTAGCACATGACAGAAGAGGAATTTGAACACATATGACTTCAAATATAGAGTTCTTGTGTACCATGCATCCCTCTTTTTCTTTTCATCTTTAATACATATTCAATTAATTCACTCCCATCAGTGTCAGGAGCATCATGGAATAAAAGGGAACACAAAAGAGATTTTGGATGGAAGTATTAAGTTGAAAGGCCAGCCTATGACTAATTCTGAAGTAGAAATTTTTCTTTGTTATCTCCATTTTTTTCTTATCTTCACTACTGCTCCCCCCAATCTCCAATCACATTATTCATTCAAGGGGAACAGCGAAGTTGTGCAGTAGATAAAGGACCAGCTCTGGAGTCAGGAGGACTGACTCAAATTCCACCTCAGACATTTAACACTTTATAGCTATGGAACCCTGGATAAGTCACATAACCCCAATTGCCTTGCAAAAACAAACAAACAAACAAACAAAAAATACCTATTCATCTATCTTGCTTCTTAGACATTCAGGGATGCCACACTTTGTCACTCCTCCCTAGCCCACTTCTATTAGAAGTGCAACCTGTGTTAGGGGAAAGAGCATTTCAAATCACAAAAATTGGCTTTACATTCTTGCTATGTTACTAAATATATGTATGATCCAGAATAAGTCATTTAGCATCTCTGGACCTCAGATTTCTCAGCTATAAAATGAGAATGGTTGAATTAGATATCTCCCAGCTTGGAGTTATATAATCCTCTGTCTTAAGATTGTCTAATCTTTAGCAAACTTCTCAAAGAAAGATATATATAGAGAGAAATAACCAATAGGATTTGGCATCTGATTGGATGGGAGATTGAGAAAGTGAAATCATCACCAACGTGATTAGCCTGGATCATTAGAAGGTTTGTGAAACCATCAGGAAATATTTGAAGGAAGGACAGGTAATCAGTTCCATTTTGAACATTGAATTTAAGATATCTATGAGACATCCAGATAAAGATATCCAAAATTCAACATGGAACCAAAGTTCAGAAAGGGATTAAATGTTGGTATCTATGTATAGAATATAACTGAATTGTGAAAGTAGATGATATCACTAAGAGTTAGAGAGAAGAGAATAAACTGCAAAAAGTCCATAAAACTTTCATTGATCCAAATAAAAGTGATTTCTACTTCTCAAATTTTTCATAGTACCAGACAAAGTTTTCATTGCCTGTTATGGGAGCCATCTGCTAGTAGCTGCTGGGGATCTGATTCTGATCTGCAGAATAGATTGCTTCATGTGAGAGAATGATAATCATATAAGGAGACTGAGAGGCAGTTGCATTCTCTGACCTCTCACCTCTTCCCTCTGACCTCCAATTTATTTCAATCTTGATTCATAAGCAACATCTGTGTCATTTAAGGCTGATTTACAATTCCTTCAAGTGTGTTATGATTCACAACTGTGGGGATTTTCAGAGAACTGACCTTCCCCTTCACACTTAGACATGATCATTAATAATTGCACATATTTCTTGCCTTTTTATTTTATTTCATATTGTAATTATTTATGCATATGTCTTAGCTTCTTTATTATATCATATAAGATCCTTGAAGTCATCGCTAATATTATATATCTTTGTTAACCTCCACATAACTATCAAAATTCCTTGTACACATTTCAACATTCCATGGAACTATGACTTCATTTGCTACTCCATTCACAGAGGCAAAACTTCAGCTTTTTATAACATAGAACATGAACTTTGGAGATAACAGAGGGAGGAGCCAAGCGGGCAGAGAGGGCACACATTTCTTTCTGATCTTCTCCCAGGACCCACAGACTAATTAGAAAATTCAGCCTCTGAATTAATTCTGGACTGGAAGAATCCAAAAATATTGGGAGTATAACAAATTACCAGCAGATATTAATCAACTCCCTAAGAAAAAATTCCCAGGACGAAATAGATTTTCATGTGAATTCTACCAAACATTTAAAGAATAATTAACTTCAAAACTATATAAACTATTTGAAAATATAGGGAAAAGAGGAGTCCTACCAAATTCCTTTTATGACACAGACATGTGACGAATACCTAAACCAGGTATGATGAAAACATAGAAAGAAAATTATAGACCAATCTCCATAATGAATATTGATGAAAAAATCTTAAATAAAATATTAGCAAAGAAATTACAGAAAGTCATCCCCAGGATAAACCATGACCAAGTAGGATTTATACTAGGCATGTAGGGCTGGTTCAGTATTAGGAAATTTATTAGCATAATTGACTATATCAATAACCAAATAAACAAAAATCATGAGATTTTCTCAATAGATACAGAAAAAGCATTTGATAATATTCAACACATTACTGTTAAAAACACTAGAAAGTACAGGAATAAATGGACTTTTTCCTAAAATAGTCAGTAGCATTGATTTAAAACCATAAGCAAGCATCATGTGTAATGGGGATAAAATGGAACCATTCCCAATAAGATCGGGGTGAAACAAGGTTGCCCACTATCACCATTACTATTCAATATTGTATTAGAAATGCTAGCTTTGGCAATTAAGAGAAGAAAAAGAGATGAAAGGAATTAGAGTAGGCAATGAGAAAACTAAATTATCACTCTTTGGAAATGATATGATAGTATTCTTAGAGAACCCTAGAGAATAAATGAAAAAAAATATTAGAAATAATCCAAAACTTTAGCAAAGTTGCAGGATACAAAATAAATCCACATAAATCATCAGCATTTTTATAAATCTTTAACAAAATCCAACAATAAGAGATATAAAGAGAAATTCCATTTAAAATAACTGTCGATAGTATAAAATATTTGAGAATATATCTGCCAAGGAAATGCCAGGAACTATATAAGCAAAACTACAAAACACTTTCCACACAAATAAAGTCATATCTAAACAACTGGAAAAATTTCAAGTGCTCTTGGATAGGTCCAGTGAATATAATAAAGATGGCAATACTACCTAAATTAATCTATTTATTTGGTGCTATACCAGTCAAACTCCCAAGAAATTATTATACTGACCTAGAAAAAAGAATTACAAAATTCATCTGGAAGAACAAAAGGTCAAAAATTTCAAGGAAATTAATGGAAAAAAAGCAAATGAAAGTGGCCTAGGTGTACCAGATCTAAAACTATATTATAAAGCAACAATCATCAAAACCTTTTAGTACTGGCTAAGAAATAGACCAGTTGATCAGTGGAATAAGTAAGGTTCACAGAGCAAAATAGTCAATAACTATAGCAATCTGGTGTTTGACAACCCAAAACCCCAGCTTTTGGGATAAGAATTTACTATTTGACAAAAAGTGCTGGGAAAACTGGAAACTAGTATGGCAGAAACTAGGCATTGACCCATACCTAACACTATATACCAAGATAAAGTCAAAATGGATTTATGATCTAAACATAAAGAATGTTATTATAAACAAATTAGAAGAACATAGGATAGTTTACCTCTCAGATCTGTGGAGGAAGAAAGAATTTGTGACCAAAGAAGAGCTAGAGATCATTATTGATCACAAAATAGATAATTTTGATTATATTAAATTAAAAAGGTTTTGTACAAACAAAACTAATGCAGACAAAATTAGAAGGGAAGCAATAAGCTGGGGAAACATTTATACATTCAAAGGTTCTGATAAAGTCCTCAATTATAAAATATTTAGAGAATTGATTCAAATTTATAAGAATGCAAGCCATTCTCCAATTGATAAATGGTCAAAGGATATGAACAGACAATTTTCAGATAAAGACATTGAAACTGTTTCTAGTCATATGAAAAGGTGCTCCAAATCCCTATTGATCAGAGAAATGCAAATTAAGACAACTCTGAGATATCACTACACTACCTGTCAGATTAGCTAGGGTGACATGAAAGGATAATGAAGCATGTTAGATGGGATGTGGGAAAAGTGGGATACTGATACATTGTTGGTGGAACTGTGAACAGATTCTACCATTCTGGAGACCAATTTTGAACTATGCTCAAAAACTTATCAAAGTGTGCATACCTTTTAACCCAGCAGTGTTTTTACTGGGCTTATATCCTAAAGAGATCTTAAAGGAGGGAAAGGGAAGCACATGTGCAAAAATGTTTGTGGCAGCCTTTTTGTAGTGGCAAAAAACTGGAAACTGAATGGATACCCATCAGTTAAAGAATGAATGAATAAGTTATGGCAGTTGAATGCTATGGAATATTATTATTCTATAAGAAATGATCAGCAGGATGATTTCAGAGAGGCCTAGAGAGATTTACATGAACTGATGCTAAAAGAAATTAGCAAAACCAGGAGGTCATTATACATGGTAACAAAAACGTTCAACAGTGAGATGATTCAAACCAATTCCAATTGTTCAGTGATGAAAACAGCCATCTACACCCAGAGAAAGGAACTGAGTGTGGACCACAACATAGCATTCTCAAATCTTTCTGTGGTTGTTGGCTTGCATTTTGTTTTCTTTCTCAGTTTTTTTTTCCTTCTTGGTCTGATTTTTTTGTTGTTGTTCAGCAAGATAACTATATAAATATGTATACATATAATGGATTTAACATATATTTTAACATATTTAAAATTTTTGGACTATCTGCCATCTGGGGGAAAGCAGGGAATAATTTGGAACAGAAGGCTTTGTAAGGGTCATGTTGAAAAATTACCCATGCATATGTTTGTAAATAAAAAGCTTTAATAAAATAAATAAATAGATAAGTAAATAAATAGAAAATGAATGAATAAATAAATTACCAGCAGAAGATAATTTTGAAGATCTCCAGAAAAGGTCTGTTTCAATCAGGCACAGAGGGAAGCAGGCCAAATGTAAGCAGGCTGATGCCGAGTGCAGACAGTGCAGACCCGGGGTGGTGTGGACTCTGGGCTAGAGAATCCATAAGGAGAACTCTACAACAGTGTTGGTTATTCTGCCTTGATAAGATCAGCAGAGAAGTTATAAAAGATCCAACACAAACACAAAAGGTAAATAGTGAACCCTGAAACATAGGAATTTCACAGGACCTGGTCACACCCACCCACCACTGGAAGTCAGTCAACACTGACTCTGGGTAGCCAGCCCTAAGCTAGTGTAGACACTGCCACTTGTAGAGGAAACTGCCCTAAAAGCAGATCTCAACTTTTTAGAAAAATGAGTAAAAAAGCAAAAAGAGCTCTGACCAGAGATAATTTTTATGGTGAAAGAGAACAGATTGCAAACCCTGAAGAGACTAAAAGCAGATTGTCTTCAGATGAAGCCCCAAAGGGTGATATAAATTGGTCCCCATCACACAAGACTCTCCTGGAAGAAATTATAAAAAGATCTTAAAAGAGACCTGGAAGAAAAATGGGTAAAGGAAATGAGAACTTTTCAAGAAAAGAAAACACAGAAATTATCTGGAAAAAAAATCGTTACAAAATAGACTTGGTGAAATGGAAAAGGCATACAACTACTTAAAAATAATTTGACAAAATAGAAAAAGAAAACAATTCCCCTGAAAAACAGAATTTGTGAAATGGAAAAGAAATCCATAGAACAAAACAATTCACTTAAATATTCACTTAAAAAAATACAAAAATAACTAAAAAAAGTAAATGACAATAATTCACTAAAAATCAGAACTAAACAAATGGAAATGAATGACCTAATGAGAAAGCAAGGATCAGTCAAGCAAAACCAAAAAAAAAAATTAAAAAATAGAAGAAAATGTAAAATACCTACTTGAGGAAACAACTGACCTGGAAAATAGATCTAGGAGAGATAAATTAAGGACTTCCTGAAAACCATGATGAATAAAAGAGCCTGGACATTATTTTTCAGGAAATCATCAAAGAGAACTGCCCTGATATCATAGAATCAGAAGATAAAATAGCTACTGAAAGAATTCACCAAACACCTCCTAAAAGAGACTGCAAAATTAAAATTCCAAGGAATATTGTGGCTAAATTTCAGAACTATGGGACCAAGGAAAAAAATGATTGCAAGCAGCAAGAAAAGAACAATTCAAATACTGAGGAGCCACTATAAGGATTACCCAGAAGCTAGCAGCTTCCATCTTAAAGAATGGAAGGGCCTGGAATCTGATATTCCAAAAGGCAAAGGAACTTGGAATGCAGCCAAGAATAAACTATCCCCCTAAAAGATGAACATTCAACAAAACAGGTGAATTCCATTTATTTCTGATGAAAATACCAGAGCTGAACAAAAAATTTGACTTCCAAATATAGAACTCAAGAGAAACATAAAAGGTAAGAAGGAAAGAACTCTTGAGAACTGTATCTCTGTTATGGGAATACATAGATAGTGTATATATAATTTGATTATACTGTTATAAAAAAGAAACTAGAGGTAGAAAGGGGATTTATACCAGAAAAAGGGGAAAGTGGAGGTAAAATGAGGGAAATTACATCTCACAAAGAGGCAAAGAAAATCTATTATAATTGAGGAAAAGAAGGGAGGGGGAAAAATGAAAAAATAGAAGAAAATATGAAATATCTCCTAGGAAAAACAACTGACTTGGAAAATAGATCTAGGAGAGACAATCTAAGGATTATTGGACTTCCTGAAAGCCATGATAAAAAAAAGAATCTAAACACTATCTTCCAGGAAATCCTGAAAGAAAACTGCCCTGAGATTGTAGAATCAAAGGGCAAAATCACCATTGAAAGAATTCACCGATCACCTCCTGAAAGAGACCCCAAAATTAAGACCCCAAGGAATATCGTGGCTAAATAGCACCAAGGAACAGATTCTGCTAGCAGCTAGAAAGAAACAACTCAAATACCGAGGATCAATAATTAGAATCACACAGGATCTGTCAGCCTCCACACTGAAGGATCGCAGGACCTGGAACCAGATATTCCAAAGGGCAAAGGAACTTGGATTAAAATGAAGAATAACCTATCCAGCTAGAATGAGCATTATCCTCCAGGGAAGAAGATGGTCATTCAATGATATAGGTGAATTTCACCTATTTCTAATGAAAAGACAGGATCTGAACAAAAAATTCAACACCCAAACACAGAACTCAAGAGATGCATAAAAAGGTAAAAAGGAAAGGACTATTGAGAACTTTATTTTTACTAGGGGGATACTTAAAGGTTGGGGTATAATTAATTAGATATTACTTTGATAATATGAAAAAGAGAACTAGAGGAGAAAAGGTTGTCATACTGGGGGAAAGAGGGAAAAAGTGGTAAAAATAAGATCTAAAAAAAAAGGAGGTGAAAACAAGGTAAAATCACTTGAAGAGGCAAAGAAAACCTAATATAATTGAGAGAAAGAGGGGAGGGAGATGAGCATTGTGTAAATCTTACTCTCATCAGGTTGGGCTGTAAAAGTATACATCAGACATTTGATTTCACATAGAAACTTGTCTGTTGCTAGAGGGAAGTGGGAGGGAAAGGAGGAAAAGTAAGGGACAAACTAATAGAAGGGAAAATAGAAGAATCAGGGGAAAGGAGTAAAAACAGGGGGAGGGGATATAAAGGGTGGAGTATTGTTTGGGGAAGGGGGTCATCAAAAGCAAAGTACTGAGGAGGGGGGAAGGGAGAAAGGGGAAAGGAAAGGGGAAAACATACCTTGGGTAAATAAGATGGCAGGAAATAAAGAATTAGTTATTCTAAGTGTGAACATGAATGGGATGAACTCTCCCATAAAGCGGAAGCAGATATCAGACTGGATTAAAAACCAGAATCCCACAATATGTTGTCTACAAGAAACACATTTAGAACATAGTGACACATATAGGATGAAGGTAAACGGATGGAGCAGAAAATATTATGCTTCAGGTGAACAAGAAAAAGCAGGGGTAGCAATCCTTATCTCACATCAAGTAAAAGCCAAGATAGATCTAATCAAAAGAGATAAGGAAGGAAACTATATTTTATTAAAGAGTACCATAGATAATGTAGCAATATCTATACTAAATATATATGCACCAAGTGCAATAGCACATAAATTCCTAGGGGAGAAATTAAGACAGATGGAAGAAGAAATAGACAGCCAAACGATACTAGTGGGGGATCTCAACCTTGCTCTCTCAGAATTAGATAAATCAAACTACAAAATAAACAAGAAAGAAACTAGGGAGGTAAACCAATTGTTAGAAAAGTTAGGTATGATATATCTATGGAGAAAGTTGAATGGAGACAGTAGGGAGTTTACTTTTTTCTCAGCAGTCCATGGAACCTATACAAAAATTGACCATGTGTTAGGGCATAAAAACCTCAAAATCAAATGCAGAAAGGCAGAAATAGTAAATGCATCCTTTTCAGATCATAATGTAATAAAAATCACATGCAATATAAGGCCAGGAGAAAATAAACCAAAAGTTAATTGGAAATTAAATAATCTAATCCTGAAGAATGAATGGGTGAAAGAGCAAATCATAGACACAATCAATAATTTCATCCAGGAGAATGACAATAAGGAGACAACATACCAAAATTTGTGGGATACGGCTAAAGCGGTTATAAGGGGCAATTTTATATCTCTAGATGCTTACTTGCATAAAATAGAGAAAGAAAAGATCAACGAATTGGGCTTATTATTAAAAAAAACTAGAAAAAGAACAAATAAAAAACCCTCAATTATATATACCAAATTGGAAATTCTAAAAGCAAAATGAGAAATTAATAAAATTGAAAATAAGAAAACTATTGAGTTAATAAATAAAACTAAGAGTTGGTTCTATGAAAAAACCAACAAAATAGATAAACCTTTAGTTAATTTGATAAGAAAAAGGAAAGAGGAAAATCAAATTGTTAGTCTCAAGAATGATAAGGGAGAACTTTCCTCCAATGAAGAGGAAATTAGAGCAATAATTAGGAGTTACTTTGCCCAACTTTATGCCAGTAAGTTTGATAATCCAAATGAAATGGAGGAATATCTACAAAAATATAGATTGCCCAGGTTAACAGAAGAGGATATAAATTATTTAAATAGCCCCATATCAGAAAAAGAAATAGAACAAACTATTAACCAACTCCCTAAGAAAAAATCTCCAGGGCCAGATGGCTTTACATGTGAATTCTACCAAACATTCAAAGAACAATTAATTCCAATACTACACAAACTATTTGAGAAAATAGGGACAGAAGGTATACTGCCAGAATCCTTCTATGAGACCGATATGGTGCTGATAGCTAAACCAGGTAGGGTGAAAACAGAGAAAGAAAACTATAGACCAATTTCCCTAATGAATATTGATGCAAAAATTTTAAATAAGTTATTAGCAATGAGATTACAGAAAGTCACCCCCAGGATAGTACACTATGACCAAGTAGGATTTATACCAGAAATGCAGGGCTGGTTCAATATTAGGAAAACTATCAGCATAATTAATTATATTAATAACCAAATGAACAAAAACCATATGATTATCTCAATAGATGCAGAAAAAGACTTTGATAAAATCCAATACCCTTTCCTATTAAAAACACTAGAGATTATAGGAATAAATGGGCTTTTCCTTAAAATGATCAGTAGCATCTATTTAAAACCATCAGCAAGCATCATATGTAATGGAGACAAACTAAAACCATTCCCAATAAGATCAGGAGTGAAACAAGGCTACCCACTGTCACCATTACTCTTTAATATTGTATTAGAAATGTTAGCTTTAGCAATAAGAGAAGAAAAAGAGATAAAAGGAATCAGAGTAGGTAATGAAGAAACCAAATTAACACTCTTTGCAGATGACATGATGGTATACTTAGAGAACCCTAGAGACTCAACTAAAAAACTACTAGAAACAATTCACAACTTTAGCAAAGTGGCAGGATTCAAAATTAATCCACATAAATCATCAGCATTTTTACATATTACCAACAAAGTTCAGCAGGAAGAGATACAAAAAGAAATTCCATTCCAAATAGCAGATGATAGGATAAAATATCTGGGAATCTATCTGACAAGGAAAAGTCAGAAACTATACGAACTAAATTACAAAACACTTTCCACACAAATAAAATCAGACCTAATCAATTGGAAAAATATTAAGTGCTCATGGGTAGGCAGAACGAACATAATAAAAATGGCAATACTACCCAAACTAATCTACTTATTTAGTGCTATACCAATCAAACTCCCAAGAAATTATTTTACAGATCTAGAAAAAATAGTAGCAAAGTTCATTTGGAAGAACAAAAAGTCAAGGATTTCAAGAGGATTAATGAAAAAAAGGCAGATGAAGGTGGCCTTGCTGTACCAGATCTAAAACTATATTATAAAGCAGCAGTCATCAAAACCATTTGGTACTGGCTAAGAAATAGAGCAGTCCCCAATTGCCTCAGCAAAAAAAAAAAAAGAAAGAAAGAAAGAAAGAAAGAAAGAAAGAAAGAAAGAAAGAAATAGAGTAGTCGATCAGTGGTACAGTATAGGTTATCAGGACAACCTAGGCATTAACCTTAACAATCTAGTGTTCGATAAACCCAAAGACCCCAGCTTTTGGGATAAATACTCTCTATTTGGCAAAAACTGCTGGGAAAATTGGAAACTAGTGTGGAAGAAATTAGGGCTTGACCCATATCTAACACCACACACCAAAATAAGATCTAAATGGGTTCATGATCTAGATATAAAGAGGGACTTTGTAAGCAAGTTAGAGGAACGTAATGTAGTTTATCTCTCAGACCTGTGGAGATGGAATAAATTTATGTCCAAAGAAGACCTGGAACTCCTAATTGAACACCAGATGGATAATTTTGATTATATTAAGTTAAAAAGTTTATGTACAAACAAAACAAATGCAGACAAGATGAGGAGGGAAGCATCAAATTGGGAAATCATCTTTACATTCAATGGTTCTGATAAAGGCCTCATTTCTAAAATATATAAAGAATTGTCTCATATATATAAGAATTCAAGCCACTCTTCAATAGATAAGTGGTCAAGGGATATGAACAGACAATTTTCCGATGATGAAATTAAAACCATCTCTAGTCATATGAAAAGTTGCTCCAAATCACTATTGATCAGAGAAATGCAAATTAAGACAACTCTGAGGTACCACTACACCCTTGTCAGATTGGCTAAAATGACAGGAAAAGATAACGATGAATGTTGGAGGGGATGTGGGAAAACTGGGACACTAATACATTGTTGGTGGAACTGTGAACGGATCCAACCATTCTGGAGAGCAATTTGGAGCTATGCTCAAAAAGTTGTCAAACTGTGCATACCCTTTGACCCAGCAGTGTTTCTACTGGGCCTATATCCCAAAGAGATCTTAGAGGAGGGAAAGGGACCCACATGTGCAAGAATGTTTGTGGCAGCCCTTTTTGTAGTGGCTAGAAACTGGAAACTGAAGGGATACCCATCAATTGGAGAGTGGCTGAATAAATTATGGTATAGGAATGTTATGGAATATTATTGCTCTGTAAGAAATGACCAGCAGGACGATTTCAGAGAGGCCTGGAGGGACTTGCATGAACTGATGCTGAGTGAAACGAGCAGAACCAGGAGATCATCATACACAGCAACAACAGCATTACATGATGATCAATTCTGATGGACATGGCTCTCTGCAACAAAGAATTGTCTCAAACCAGTTCCAATTGTTCACTGAAGAAAACCATATACACCCAGAGAGAGGGATATGAAATATGGACCGCAACGTAACATTTTCATGATCTCTATTGACATTTGCTTGCATTGTGTTGCCTTTCTCTGATTCTTTTTTTTTCTTGTAGATAGGATTTTTCTTGCATAACTTCTCAAGCATTTCAACATTATTAACATGTAGTGGACTTCCTGCCATCTAGGGGAGGGGAGGGGACTGGGGGTAATATTTGTAATGGAAAGCTTTGTAAAGATCAATGCTGGGGAACTACCCATACATATGTTATACAAATAAAAAGCTTTAATTAAAAAAAAAAGCAGGGTAGCCATCCTGGTCTCAGATCAAACAAAAGCAAAAATTGTTCTAATTAAAAGAGATAAGAAAAGAAACTGTATCTTGCTAAAGGATACCTTAGATAAAGAAGCAATATCAATACTAAACCAAGTGACATAACATCTAAATTCCTAAAGGAGAAGTTGAGAGTTGCAAGAAAAAATAGACAGCAAAACTATAATAGTGGGATATCTTAACTTTGCTCTCTCAGAACTAGATAAATCAAACCACAAAATAAATAAGGAAGAAATTAAGGAGGTAAATAAAATACTAGAAAAGTTTGGTATGATATATTTTTGGAGAAGATTGAATGGAGACAAAAAGGAGCACCCTTTCTTCTCAGCAGTTCATGGAAACTATACAAAAATTGACCATATATTAGAACATAAAACCTCAAAATGTAATGCAGAGAGGCAAAGATAGTAACCACATTTTTTTCAGATCATAATACAATAAAAATCATGTGTAACATAAGGTTGGGAGAAAAGAGATCAAAAGTTAATTGGAAATTAAATAATCTAATCCTAAGGAATGAATGGGTAAAACAGCAAATCATAGACATAATTAATAATTTCATCCAGGAGAATGACAATCATGAGACAACATACCAAAATTTGTGGGATACAGCTAAAGCAGTTATAAGGGGTAATTATATATTATATATTATATTTCAGAAATGAGGCCTTTGTCAGAACCTTTGAGTTAGAGTGCACAAGTTTATGTAAAAGGGAAAGAAGCTGTAATATTGTTACAGATTGATTTATTGCTGTAGTATAATATCATTCTTTATATCTAGATCATAAACCCATTTCAATCTTATCTTGGTATATTGTGTTATGTGTGGGTCAATGCTTAGTTTCTGCCATATTAGTTTCCAGTTTTCCCAGCACTTTTTGTCACATAGTAAGTTATTATCCCAAAAGTTGGGACTTTGGGTTATCAAATACTAGATTGCTATAGTCATTGACTATTTTGTTCTGTGAACCTAACCTATTCCACTGATCAACTATTCTCTTTCTTAGCTAGTAGCAAATGGCTTTGATGACTCTAATTCAACAAACACATTGTAAATTATCTCCAGTCACTGGAAATACAGTGGAAAAACTGGAAAACAGGCGGTTATTTTCAAATGTTGGAGGCTGGCTCACATGATTAAAAGAGTATGCTAATGATATCAAAATTTTAATCTCAACTTTGCTCTTTAGTAGTTCCAAGGCTTTTAGGAATCTCATTTGATATCTGGCCTCAGTGACAACCTATAAACTAAGAAAGCAGACTTAATTAAATTACTTTTAAGCTCCAATGGGTTTATTATCTTATGAATTTTCCTGACATTTTTCTATATATTTGCTGGCAAACAGGTTTGTTCGAGAATGGATTCTAACTTCAAACTGGACTAAATACTTAGACAAATGTGATCAGTATGGCTCAGAGCATTGTGAATGTTCTCCATAGGGGCAAGTGAGTTTCAATGACTTTGAAGAATAAAGCATTTTTTCCTGAGCAAATTAATTTAATTTCAATCAATTAAGACTTCCAGATAGAACAATATATTTCTAGGAACTTCACTGTAATATTCAGGTCTGATTTTAGGGGAACAAATAGAGTTATTGCTTTAGAAAGCAACTTTATACCTAATATTTGCAACAGTAAAATTAAACTTCAAATTGAAAGAATTGTGAGTGTATTTAATAAAGACAGATTTGAAGGACTAGAGGAAAGGTTTAGGGAGGAGTAAAAGATTCTAACACAATGTAACAGAAAGAGAAGTCGAATAACTATCCAGGAACTTAAGGATACACAAATTATCTCTGTCTTGTGTATTGGAATTCCAGAAAGGTAATAGAACTGAATGTAAAGTTAGGAGTGCAATATATGCCAAGGCCAGTACTTATTCTGATGGTACAGTAACAAAGCATTGCATTTGGAGTCAAGAAGACCTGAGTTCAGACTTCAAATCCTTACTAGGTATATTGTCCTAGGTAAGCCATCTGACCCCTCTGTCTCAGGTTATTCATCTGTAAAATGGGGATAATAGTAATACCTATCTCCTAAAGTCATATGAGGATAAAATGAGATAATATATATAAAGCATTTTGCAAATTGTAAAGCACTATTTAAATACTATCTATCATCATAATCTTCATTATTATTTAGCAAAATCTAACAAACATCCACCCATAAAACATGTCTCCTTTCTCTCCATCCTGAAATAACCATTATCTGCATTTCTACCCATTAAAAATAGACTCCAAATAACAGCCCATACTATCCTGAGAACTGAAGAATTTCACTGGTCCCAATCCAGGATGTGTCTATACCTTTCTTCCAAAGCATCATAAGAGTGACAAGCTAAAACAGACATCCTTAGATATTTCCCACATTTCTAAACATCCTTTCCAGTCATTACCTGTTTCCTATCCCTATTTGTCTACTCTCTTGAACCACTGAGAATTTTTAATGAATAACAAAGCACAAGGAAACTATTAACAAATTGATGTTTCCTCCTGCCAATGCATCATGTTGAATAAGTTTAAGACCATAATTTTTCCAAATGAATGGTGGTAACAATAATGTTTGTTTCAGAACCTATCCATTTTTGCATTGTAAATTAAATAAGATAAGCAATACAAGATACTAGTGAATATTTTTACTTGCCAACCTTATCTTCTACTAATCTCCTTCATGAACCCTACCCCACAGTAGAATACTTTTTTCACTATTTCCCAAATGTGTCATAAAAATCTTCACCTCAATTCATTTACTCACCCTGGATTGAATGTCTTGTCCCTCATGTTCTTCATACATCAATTCTTCCCATCTCTCAAGTACTAGTTTAAATTTTAATAAGAAACATTTTTGATCTGCCCAGTTGTCAATAATTGCTCCCTCTTTTGAACATATGGAGTACTTGTCTGTACCACTGATTTGGCACTTAGAACATAATACCCTGTTTTATTTATCTTTTCATGTTGCATGTTTTACCTCCCTATTTAGTCTAACTACTTGCAGTCAAGGCTATGCAATCTCCCCAACTCCATCTCACTGATATAATTAAAGTAGATACTCACTAAAAATTCATGGGTGAAATAATTTATAAATCAATTTATAGAAAGGGAAAAATGAAATGTGAAGAGAAAGTAATGAGAAAATGAAGAAATAAGAGGGAGAAGATTAGAAGGAAGAAGAAATAAAGTTGAAGATTAAATAAAAAATTTTCATCAAATTGGTAATATTCAGATTATGGACTTGTCTAGATTGAAATGTTTGTTAAAGGGAAATTTTTTCATGCCCCAAATTTAAGCATGCTTGACAGCTGATGTTCACAGATTGAGGAGCAAATAAAAATCCAAGTAAGTGGAAAATTCATAAAATTTATCTGAAAGTACTGATAGACTCACTATAGAATTCTAGCTTGCACCAAATACTGAAATGGACAAATCCATCATCTTCTTCCCACTATAGACCCTGACACGACTTCAATAATAGGAATAGCCCCTATTTATTTTGTAAAGAATCTTCTTCTTTAAGCCATTCCTCTTCAAGGCTTGCCCATACCAGTCAGGACCTCAGAACTTAAGCAGTAAATAGGAATGACAGAATCTAATGATCTTATATTTGAATGCAGTCTTAGCAGCCATCTATTTCAATCCAAACCTAATTTGGAATCTCCTCAACAATATCAAGATATCATCCAGTTTCCACATAGGTAATGCCAGAAAGAGGAAATCAATGTCCTCTTGAGTCAGTGTCCTCCCATTCCCACCTTTTAAATTTGGATAGCACTAGCTATGTTCTTTTCTCTTCCTTATATCAAGCTAAAATCTGACTATTTATATCTTCATTCTATTCATAGTTTTTACTTCAAGGACTAAATAGAAAATGTTCCATCCCTCTTCCATATGACTAATCACTCTTCAGATCCTTGAAGGATCTTATCAATTTTTCTCTTCTCCGAGCTAAACATATCCTATTTGTTTCAAAAAATACTCATACATTATCAATTCAAATCCTTTCCCTACCCTTGTTTCCTTCCTTTAGATGATCTCTCCGAGATGGTTAGGAATATGGTTAGGAATTCCTAAAAATGCATCTCAGATTCAATCACTATCCTTGGATATCCAAACCAAAATCAATCCACAAGCCATATGGTCGACTAAACAATCTAGGAAAGTTCCATTCTTTAAAAAAGATACCTTTTCCTTTTTTTTTTTTTTTTTTTTTCTGAGGCAATTGAAGTTAAGTGACTTGCTCAGGGTCACACAGCTAGGAAGTGTCTGAGACCACATTTGAACTCAGGTCCTCCTGAGTTTAGGGCTGGTGCTTTATCCACTGCGCCACCTAGCTGCTCTTATTTACTTCTTTAATAGTACAATATGAAACTGTTGCTTTTCTTCTTTCTTCAGATATGTAGATAGGAAAGATGAAATTAAAGTCAGTGTTATTAAAAGAACCTACATATAGTTTCCTTTCCCTGGAGGAGAAGGGTTTTTGATAGAGCACTGAAGATTGAAAATTGCAAGAAATTCCCTGCTTTATTAATAAGGTAGCCCAAGATCACTGTGGAAATTTTATTGTCCATATCAATTTTAGGCTATTGGAATGTGCTCCTTGCTTCTGAAAAGGTTCAGAGGTTTTCAGTACCACCAGCTAGGTGGTACATTATATAAAAACCTGGCTCAGGAGTCAGGAGGACCTGAGTTCAAATCTGAACTCAGCACTAGACATTTACTATCTGTATGATACTGGGCAAGTCACTTAACCCCAATTAACTCACAAGTAAACAAAATACTGCTTTCCACTACAAAAAGCATTTTTAAAAATTACACTTGTTACCTTAAATAGATAATTTACTGGACAAGGTGGATAATGGTAAGGAATGTTACATACATTATTGTGTTATCACTGTCAGTTGGTTTTCTTTCTTAATAGAAATTTGAATAATTTGAAGGGAGGATCAATGAAGTATGATATATCCAGAAATCACTGATATAAAAATGAAATACATCAATAAAAAAGCTACTATAAAAAAGAAAGTTTATGCAGTGGCTAAAGGGAGAATATAAAAAATCAACACAAAGGGAAAGGTGGGCAGATAATTAGATGACATATTGGAAAGAATGTTAGATTGGGAATTAGAAACTGGATTCTAAGTCATTTCACAGTCACTAATTCAATATGTAATCTTGATTTATAGATGAATAAATCAAAAGATTTTTGTTCAAATTCTGGCTTTGTGACAACATTAAATTGCTTAGAATTTCTATGTATCATTTTCCTCATCCATGAAACTTTCCATTGTATTTTTTTCTTTTTATCTGTCTTAGCAGTATGATTACTCAAAATTATTTCAAAAATTGTTTTACACAAATCAGAACATTCTTTGACATTTATCTCACATTACATTCTGCAATAAAATGGTATGATGAATAGTACACCTGGCCTGACATCAGGAAGACTGAATTGAAATCCAGTTTCAGACACTTACCAGCTATGTGCAGACATTTATTAGTTGTATGTCCTTAGATAAGTCATAAACCTATTTGTCTCTATTTTCTTATTTGTAAAATGAACTGAAGAACAAATTATCAAACCACTCCACTCTCTTTGCCAAGAAACAACCCCCCCAAAAAAAAGTCACAGAGTTATACATGACTGAAAACAACTAAGTAATCACTAATATAGGCATATACAGATTTCAGTTTTCCTTGTGTCAGTCTATTGATTGAAATAAATAACTTTATGTACAAGTGTACAGATTATGAGGTTTCCTTTTTCCTCTGCCATTGACAGAGATTTCTTGTGAATTATTTTGAGCATGTAGGATATAGAATTAATTGATGTAATTACTTTGTAGGCAAATAGCAAAAAGTTTTAAGAGTCAGGTATTCCATGCTTTCATCTTCTATGATAGGGGAAAGAACAAGAAAAGAAAACACTACATAGAAGTGAACCAGAGGTAAGACTAGCCAAGTAGATAAAGAATAGGGACTTTTGAAAATCCCATTGGTTGGTGAGATAAAAGGCAGATCAGCTTTCCTCTTTCCTTGTATTTTCCTGGATTTCTCTTGATTTAGTCCAGACCCTAAACTGGATCCCAAGCATAGTACTCTTATTATTTCCTTTCCACAACTTATCACAATCCATTAGTATGATTGTCTGCAGAGAACCACTTATTCTACTTCTTTTTTATATTCAGTAAACTGACCAAAGATTGAGTGACTGTGCTCTATGAATTTGGGGTTTCTGTAGAATAATAGAGAAAAAAATCCATTTGCTGGGGAAATTGATTTTTTTTCTACTATTATAATTATATAGTACTACCACAAGAAACCATTCCTGGGGAGGGGAGGGGGGGTGGAGAAGGGGGAGTAATCAAATTATGTAAAGTGAGTGCCCTCTGGTGATTCTAGTAGAATATTGCAAGCTTTTTAAGCTAATTCACTCCAGGATCAATGCTGTATCTATAAATCACTTGATTTGTGACTTCAGTTCATTGTCACTATTTGAACAAATCATGGACCTTATTCCATCTTGGATAATTAATATCAATCAAGATAAATTGATTTCCTATAAGACTAAGAAAGGCAGGACATTAACCAGATCTGTTGCTTATTCTACTATGTTTTCCAAGCATCACATGGGATACCCAACTGGCACATGCAATGTATACTTGTGTCAAAAAAGAAACTTGGAAAGTAAATATCACACCAAAATTCTTATGTGTTCCAATTTATTGAAAAATTGAAAATGGTTGCTATAGAAACCTAGAATTACAGTGGTATATAGTATACCTTTCTTGGCAACCAGACTGATCTTGTGTTTACTGACACATAAACATTAGCCAAAAACAAGGAAAGAAGGGGGAAACAGGCATTTACTAAGTGTCCATTATGTGCCAGGAACTGAACTAGCTATTTTATAGATATTATCTCATTTGATGAGATAACAACCCCAGAAGGTAGGTACTATTATTGTCCCCATTTTGTGGTTGAACAAAGTAAAGTAGACAGAAGCTAAGTGACTTAATCATGCAGCTAATGGGTATCTGAAAATTTGAATTCAGGTATCCCTGATTCTAGGTCCAGTGCTCTATCCAATAGGCTACAAAGTCAATCCTATAGTTCAACACACTGTAGACCATGAGATAACATATCTTTGCAGGTTCTGTGGTACTTCTACTTGAATGGATCACCCTATGTAAGAAAAATTTACCTTCCCCCAAATACTGAATCAGTGCAAGGACAAGAACTGAAAGCATTTTTATGCTGTGGATTAGCTGTTTCTTTCCTAAGTTACACAGACCAAATAAGAATCAATAATTAAGGTGGGCCTGCAAATCATTAAATCATGAGTTACAATCATATATAGAATAAATCAGTTGCAGAAAACATAATGCCTCAAATTCAGTATCAGAAAGACCTCTTCTACATACCCCCCCAAATAGCTCCCCATAGTGACAAAGCATGAGGATAAAGCACAAGTTTGATGTAAGAACTTTAGTATCATTGATTTGGTATTCCTGGTCAAGCAATTTAATCACTTTTATAATAGAAAAACTGGAGTACCTTGCCATTTTATTCTGTCTTTATTTTATTTTATTATATATTATGTTTATCACACAAACATAAAACCTCCATTTTTATCAATTTGATAAATTGAATTTTCATGAAAATATCTAGCATATGATAAAGATGATTATCACCGAATTTATATTCGTAAGTCTGGTCAAAATATGGCACTGGAATAGAGATTTGACAGTTAAATGTGTTGTCTCCTAAAATAATTCAGGATAGTATTCAGTCTTTATCAATATGAAGAGATGCCTTCTATCCTGAATGATAGGCAAAATCATCTCATCTTTTACAACTGGATGAATTATCAAGAGTTCCTATATTATCTTCCAACTTATATGATTTTATATGTTGAAAGTTAGTTGCATATATCCTGATGTGACCATGGCAATTCTAATGTATCTTTTGAACTTGATCCACAAAATATATTATGAGGTTTCCCTAAAGCTCACAATCTGGCTGCTCAATCTTCTCATTGCCATTTTCATATCCTTATTCCTTAATGTGTAGATAGCAGGATTCAAGACAGGGGTGACAACAAAGTCAACAATAGCAAAGAATTTATCAAGTGACAATGTAGGAAATGGCCAAACATAAAGAAACATGCATGGGCCAAAAAATAAAACCACTACAGTGATGTGGGCTGATAAAGTAAAGAAGGCTTTAGACAAATCACCTGCAGAATGTTGTTGAACAGAGATCAGGATGAAAATGTAGGAAATCATCAATAGGAGAAAAGTCCCAATGGAGATAAATCCACTGTTAGCTGTGACCACAAACTCCAACCTGTAGGTATCTATGCAGGCAAGTTTTATGACCCGAGGAAAATCACAATAAAAACTTTCTACTTTATTTGGTCCACAGAAGGGCAAGTTTATAACAAAAACAAACTGAGAGACAGCATGAATCATCCCAACTACCCAGGCAATCACTACAAAGCAAATGCACATTTTTGGACTCATAATTGTCAAATAGTGGAGAGGTTTACAGATTGCTATGTACCTGTCATAGGCCATGGCTATGAGCAGAACCATCTCAGTTCCTCCCATGACATGGATAAAGAACATCTGTGTCATGCAACCTGGGAAGGAGATGATGATATTACATTCACTGAAAAGATCCACTATCATCCTTGGCACAGTGGTAGCAGACAGTCCTAAGTCAATGAGGGAAAGATTGGCCAACAGAAAATACATAGGGGAATGCAAGTGAGAGTCGAAAATCACAGTGAATACAATGAAGACATTTCCCAGCATGATTCCCATAAAAAACAAAGAGAAAAACAAAAAGAGTAGAATCTTAATCTCCCAAGAAGAAGAAAGACCCAGAAGCACAAATTCAGTTACCACAGAGTCATTTGCTCCATCCATTGATTCAGTTCCACAGTTAGTGAAATTACCTAAGAGTAGAGAACACAGAGAGAATTAAAATTGTGGAGGTAAAAATAGATGTTATTTTTGTCTTGCCAGGAAATTCAAGAGAGTTTGGAGGACCAGGAACTTAAAGGGTAAGGAGAGTAGGTCAGCAAAGGAAAGATTAAGAAAGTAAAAGGGAAAAATAATTCACAAGAGCAGATATTGAGAACAAGAAGAACAAAAAGAAGAACAAGAATAAAACTAAGAAGAAAGAGGAGGAGGAAGAAAAAGAACAAGAATGAGAAGAAAGTATGAAAGATGAGCCAGAGCAATACAAGTCTGAGGAAACAGAAGGATGAAGCTAACATATTTGCTTTCCATCATGGTCTCCATACATTCTATCCTATTACTAATAATGTAATTTCAACAGCCTCCCCCATATATTTCCAGATACTCTCTCATTAGATTCATGCTCAGAACATGTTTAAGCCTGAGTTTTCCAATACTTTTGTTGTCTTAGACAAGTTCTTACATTTGCATAACCATTTTGATCAAAATCTTCCACAGAACTTTCTCACTCTATGGAGAAAGGGAAAAAGAGCCTTGCCTAAAAATAGATACATTTAAAATGTGTCAAATTAGCATTGGTACCCAGAGAGTGGCTTTACATTTATGCAGAAAGGGATGACACAGGAGGGACAGGATTTTTAAAATGTCCATATCCTCTGATGAATGCTATACATATACTACCACCCATCTGCCAACTTAGAGGGAAGTTGGTGAACCAGAAGCCTCTTCTTCCCATAGGTCATTGTGGCTCTAACAACTTGGGCAGCTCCCAACCACACCAAGACCAGGAAGGAAGAGTTGAAGGGAGTTGAGTGACTTCCAGTATTTAAAAAGATATGAAAGTTTTCCCTGACATTGAGCAGTAGATTTGAAAATGGATCTCCCTCCAAATAGTAGAGACTAGAAGATGGGCAAAAGAGGAGATTGAGCCAGGACTAGATAACTCCTAGAGCAGAGAATCCCAAAACAATAGGATAGGATGAAACAAAGCATCCCAAAAACTAATGACCCAAAATAAAATTACCACCAGTAAAATATTATACTCCCTTTTTTCTTTTCCCCATACAAAAATTTATCTGCTCTGCCTGAGAGAAGTTGTTAGGTAAACTTTGTTTTATCTTTTTTAATGCAGTATTCCCATAATAAAACATGAGCCAAGGGCTATTATAATATGTGATGGATAAATGTCCATTGGATTGATTGGAAGGTTGAAAAATGGCCTCATATTCCATTCTATTTGTACTGGTTCCCTAAGTTTTCTGTTTCCTCACTTCTCACTATCACAACTCAAATCAAAAAACTTACCCTCTTAAACAAATATAACAATTTCCAATTGTGGGTTTGTTCTTTCATTATATTTTCCTCATCTACACTAGTGTAATGCTATTCAATATCATATAAAAATATTGATCAGAAAGTTCAAGGAGAGGGAGTAGGAGGAAGATGCTTTCATCAGAGCAGGACAGTAGTGAGAGGCAGAATGGCATATTGGAAAGAGCATTAGAATAAAATGGAGAAACAGTTTTTAATAACGTTTTCCACTGAGACTTAGAAAAAATCACTTCCTTGGTTTTTGTTGTCATCTTCAAAATGAGGAGATAAGATCTTTTCTCAGTTTGAAGCCAGTAATTTTCCTCTCTTTTTATCTACAAGTCTTATCTAAAGAGTGAATGTATATAACAATAATAAAATGAGGAAATGGTGCAACTAATTATTTATAAATTAATTTCCCATTCTAACATTCTATAATTTTACTAATCTTCCTCTGATACTTTCCCATTTGACTTCTAACAACCATATTTCTTCAAAAGAATGAATTCTCCCATCAAATCAAGCTAAATTCCTAACAATGTAGACAATCTTTGACATCTCAGAGCATTCATTGTGTTTCACTAGGTTCAGCATCAGTTTCTATGATTTTGGAAAATGAAAAATAGAGCCAAGAACTAATAGTGCCTTCCCTAAGCAAAATAATGTTATCTTTGCCACCTACAGAGATTCACTGCATCACTTCATTAAACAAGGTCATAAAGGTGTTATTTGAAAAGGTCAAGTAAGATTTAGTGTCAAAATTGTAAGTGTGAGAGAAAGACAGATAGACAGACAGACATACAGACATACAAAGACAGAGACAGAGGCTTCAATCTGTATTCAGACATAATCAGTTCTATTGGATATAAGAAGGTGTGGATGACAGCTAAGGGTAAAACCCAGGTATATCCTTATATTTTTCCAGGGATTTGATTAATATATATCACAAACTGAAAAAGAAATCTGCAAAATCCATTCATCAAAAGTACCTTCTCAACCTCCTTGGAGGATTTTATTCAACCCAAAGCATTCTGTGCACATCCTTTCTTAAATATTTCCTATATGTAGAATTCTAATTAATTATATATTAGAAAAAAAATTTGAAGGAGGGTTAAAAGTGAGAAATTATCCTGACTAATCCCACAGAATCTTTTTTATTCCTATGACCATGGACTTTAATATGCAAATGCTGTATAAATAAATAAAAGGAGAACCAAATTCTGTTACAATTAACTGGGTCTTATTCTGTTTAGAAATGAAAAAAAAAATTGTGAGAGCTTGAATGAGACTAAAGGACCAGAAAAGTATAGACCCTTCTTCTTACTCAGAAAATACTTTAAAATTTGTGAAGCTCCCAAGAGTTCTCCAGATGCCCAAATCCCCAGCAGAGTGGATTGTCTTTTCCTATTGGAAATTTTTGTCTCTATCACTGAAGGCCTGAGGGAGTCCCTTTTTCAAACCCGGAACTCAAGTATGCACTTGAGCAGAACAAAAGATGGAAAGAAAAATCATGGCATTTGATAGAGTTAAAATGAAATAGTCTGGCTCTTTGCTTTTTGCAGGAGAGAAAGGTGAGAGCCAAAGATGACAAGTAATTTGATCATAATCAAAAGCAAATTAACCACAGAGCAATATAGAATTCAAAACTTGAAAATGAAAGTGATGAGGGAGATAGGAATTCATCACAATTCACCAAAATTTTAACAGCTCACTTTATCACAACTTCAAGTCAAAATAGACTGATTTAATGTGTGTAATAGAGAATAAAAGAAAAGAACATAATTTAGAGGACAAAGCATTAAAAAAAAGATATGCAGAAAGACACACAAAAAAGGAGTGGGGCTAGGGAAGCAGAAAAGACAGCAATGTAAAGCAAGAATCTACTATAAAAATACCTCTCTCGTCTACCTGTTCTATTACAGGACTTGAAGCAAAGGCATCTTCATTATTTGGAAAAATTCAGTGACCTCAATCTTTGATTTTGTATTGGGAAACCCAGCACAGAAAACAAAAGAGTTATATAAGTATCTTCCTTAGTAGGAATGAAGTTATTTAATTGCTCTGTATATTAGTGACCCATTGATATTGTTGAAATCTCTGTTTCCCCAGCCCATGATTGGCTTCCCCTGGTAATCATGTCTTAAAGTTATACTGGTTTTTCCCAGCGGAACAACATTGGAATGGTTGCCTGGTGATGAAACAAAGGAAACAAGAAAAGATGAAAAGAAGTGCCTCATGCCCCCTAAATTATCAAGCAATTGATGTGAAATAGCCCCAGAGGGTGAATAATTTTCTGTATTGATGTTGTGTGCCATGACTGAGCTAAGAAAGGGAGAGAATAGTTACCAAATGAGCACATATATCTTCCCATGAGGAAGCAAGCAAATGATGGGAAGAAAAAAAAACTGCAAGATCATATTTTAAAGATCATGGTCTTAATATCTATTTAAAAAGATAGATTAGTAAACTTTCCTTCTGTGAATTTATGGCCATCCGTTCCCACTACCTCATTTTACAGGTACCTTCTGTTGAAATGGCTTCTCACAAAATCTGTTGACATCACCAGGTTACCATTAAGGTAACACAAGATACCCACCAATTATCGTTCCTTCTTGCAAAATGATCAGTACATTGTTTTTGTTTATACCTAATTTTAATGTGCCTTTCCACATGCACATTTTAGACACACATATTCCTATATTTGGGTTTTTCCACCTTAGTTTTTAAACATATGACCTCTCTTCTCACTAATACAAGGTATTTTTGTCGGAGAGGACACCCAGAGTTTCTGGAAAAAAATGTTGTGCTGCTATTTTTTTAATATGCCTATTCAGATTATTTGTTTTTAACTTATTGTGTTCTCTAGTCAAATTCATAAGAAGGAACTCATAAATTATGTTCCATGGGATGAAAACCAACAGAGTATCTTAAAATTCAGGTAAATGTCTGGTGGAGTATTTGTCCTGACACTGAGATCATTCATTCAGTCAATAATTCTTTATTAAAAATCTATGATATATCAGGCAATGTGCTAACCTCTGGGAATGCAAATAAAATTAAAAAATAATTCCTGCTCTCAAAGAGCTTGCAATCTAATGGAGGAGTCAACATGCAAACATTTATATTTGTAAATAGATCAAATTGTAGAACTCTAACATTAAGGGTGTTTAAAAAAGGCTCTCATAAAAGTTAGGATTTTAGTTGGGACTAGGAAGAAGGCATAGAAGCCAAGGGGTGCTAGGAGACAGTGGGATTATTCCAGGCATGTGAAAATGGCTAGAGGCTGGAAAGGGAGTGTCTTGTGTGAAGAACAACAAGGAAGTCAGTGACACTGAATCACAGAACATAGGAGGGAAAACGGAAAGGAAGGCTTATGAAGAATTTTTGACTGCTCCAAAAAATTTGATTTTCTATTCAACCCTAGAGATAATAGGGAGTAGCCAGATTTTATTGAATGAGAAGTTGATATGATCAAATCTCCAATTTAGAAAAATTAATATCATTAATTTGATAGTGGAGGGTGGACTGGTGTGGGGAGATCTGAGACAGGGAGATCAACTGGAGATCAACAATATTATAAATGTCAGGTGATGAAGACATGTACAATGGTTGTAACAATATTAGAGGAGGGAAGGAGTCACACAAAAAAGATGTTACAAATAAAAATAAAAAGAGAGAGAAGAAAGTAAAACATCAAGGAAGATAATCAATCTGCTGGCCTGGGTGACAGAGGATATGCTATTGCACTCCACAATTTAATAAAGTTCAGAAGGATCAGGTGCTCTTAGAAACTATAATATTTTGGGCACTATGTATTAATCTACTTTATATTTATTGAGTGGATATTTGTACCCTATACACTGTACCACTCTTAATGGATAATACATTTTTAATTTTTTTTTTATTTAAGCTTTTTTTTGCATACATATGAATAGGTAATTTTTCAACATTGACCCTTACAAAGGCTTCTATTACAAATTTTTCTCTCCTTTCCCCCACCCCCACCCCTAGATGGCAGGAAATATAATACGTGTTGATTATATTAAAATACAGGACAAATCAAATATATGTATACGTATTTATACAGTTATCTTGCTGTACAAGAAAAATTAGATCTTAAAAAAAAAACCTGAGAAGGAAAACAAAATGCAAGCAAACATCAACAGAAACTATGAAAATGCTATGTTGTAGTCCACACTCAGATCCTACAGGCCTCTCCCTGAGTGTATATGACTTTCTTCATCAGTGAACAATTGGAACTGGTTTGAAACATCTCATTGTTGAAGAGAACCATGTCATCAGAATTGATCATCATATAGTCTGGTTGCTGTCATGTATAATGATCTCCTGGTTCTGCTCACTTCACTGAGCATCAGTTCATGCAAGTCTCTCCAGGCCTCTCTGAAATCGTCCTGCTGGTCATTTCTTACAGAACAATAATATTCCATAACATTCATATACAATAATTTGTTCAGCCATTCTCCAATTGAAAGGCATCCATTCAGTTTCCAGCTAGCCACTATAAAAAGAGCTGCCACAAACATTTTTGCACATGTGGGTCCCTTTCCTTCCTTTAAGATCTCTTTGGGATATAGGCCCAGTAGAAACACTGCTGGGTCAAAGGGTATGCACAGTTTGATAAGTTTTTGAGCATAGTTCCAAATTGCTCTCCAGAATGGTTGGATCTGTTCACAGTTCCACCACCAATGTATCAGTGTCCCAGTTTTCCCACGTCCCCTCCAACAGTCATCATTATCTTTTCCTGTCATCTTAGACAATCTGACACATGTGGTATCTCAGTGGTATCTCAGAGTTGTCTTAATTTGCATTTCTCTGATCAATAGTGATTTGGAGCACCATTTCATATGACTAGAAATAGTTTTAATTTCATCATCTGAAAATTATCTATTCATATCCTTTGACCATTTGTCAATTGGAGAGTGGCTTGAATTCTTATAAATATGAGTTGATTCTCTATATATTTTAGAAATGAAACCTTTATTAGAACCCTTAAATGTAAAAATGATTTCCCAATTTGTTGATTCCCTTCAGATCTTCTCTGCATTAGTTTTGTTTTTATAAAACCGTTTTAACTTAATACAATCAGAATTATCAATCTAGTGTTCATTTAAGAGTTCCAGTTCTTCTTTGGACACAAATTCCTTCCTTTTCCACAGGTTTGAGAGGTAAATGATCCTATGTTCCTCTAATTTGCTTATAATATCACTTTTTATGTCTAAGTCATGAACCCATTTAGATCTTATCTTGGTATATGGTGTTAGGTGTGGATCAATACCTGGTTTCTTCCATACAACCTTCCAATTTTCCCAGCAGTTTTTGTCAAATAGAGAGTTCCTATCCCAAAAGCTGGGGTCTTTGGGTTTGTCAAACACTAGATTGTTATAGTTATTGCCTATTTTGTTCTGTGATGCTATCCTGTTCCACTGATTAACTACTCTACTTTTTAGCAAGTCTCAAATGGTTTTAATGACCACTGTTTTATAATATAGTTTTAGATATGGCAAAACAAGGACACTTTCATCAGCATTTTTTCATTACTTCCTTTGAAATTCTTGACCTTTTGTTCTTCCAGATGAACTTTGCTACTATTTCTTTTAGATCTGTAAAATAATTTCTTGGGAGTTTGATTGGTATGGCATTAATAAGTAAATTAGTTTGGGTAGTATTGTCATTTTTATTATATTTGCTTGGCCTACCCATGAACACTTGATATTTTTCCAACTGATTAGGTCTGACTTTATTTTTGTGGAAAGTGTTTTGTTGTTTAGTTCATATAGTTCCTGACTTTGCCCTGGCAAATAGATTCCCAAATATTTTTATACTATCAACAGTTATTTTGAATGGAATTTCTTTTTGTATCTTTTGCTGCTGAATTTTGTTAGAAATATATAAAAATGCTAGTGATTTATGTGGATTTATTTTGTATCCTACAACTTTGCTAAAGTTGTGACTTGTTTCTAGTAGTTTTTTAGTTGAGTAGGGTTCTCTAAGTAAACCATCATATCATCTGCAAAGAGTGATAATTTGGCTTCCTCATTACTGACTCTATCTTTTATCTTTTATCTCTTTTTCTTCTCTTACTGCCAAAGCTAACATTTCTAATACAGTATTTAATAGAAATGGTGACAGTGGGGAGTCTTGTTTCACTCCTGATCTTATTGGGAATAGCTCTAGTTTGTCCCCATTACATATGATGCTTGCTGATGATTTTAAATAGATGCTATTGATCACTTTAAAGAAAAGTCCATTTATTGGTATACTTCCTAGTGTTTTTAATAGGAATGGGTGTTGGATTTTATCAAATGCTTTTTCTGCAACTATTGAGATAATCATATGATTTTTGTTAGTTTGGGTATTAATATAGTTGATTATGCTGGTAGTTTTCCTAATATTGAACCAGGCCTGCATTCCTGGTATAAATCCTACTTGGTCACAGTGTATTGTCCTGGGGATAACTTTCTATAATCTCATTGCTAATATCTTATTTAAGATTTTGCATCAATATTCATTAGGGAAATTGGTCTATACTTTTCTTTCTCTGTTTTCACCCTACTTATGCTATCACCACCATATCTGTATCTTAGAAGGAATTTGGCAGTACACCTTCTTTCCCTATTATTTCAAATAGTTTATATAGTATGGAAATTAACTGTTCTTTGAATGTTTGGTATAATTCATATGTAAATACATCTGGCCCTGGAGATTTTTATTAAGGGAGCTGATTAGAAGCTTGTTCTATTTCTTTTTTCTAAAATTGGGCTATTTAAATAATTTATTTCCTCTTCTGTTAACCTGGGCAATCTATATTTTTGTAGATATTCCTCCATTTCATTTAGATCATTAAATCTGTTGACATAAAATTGGGCAAAGTAACTCCAAATTATTGCTCTAATTTACTCTTCATTGGTGGAAAGTTCTCCCTTTTCGTTTTTTAGACTAACACTTTGATTTTCTTCTTTCCTTTTTCTAATTAAATTAACAAAAGTCTTATCTGTTTTGTTGTTTTTTTTCATAAAACAAACTTAGTTTTATTTGTTAATTCAACAGTTTTCTTGCTTTCAATTTTATTAATTTTCCCTTTTATTTTCAGAATTTCCAATTTGGTTTTTAATTGAAAATTTTTTATTTGTTCTTTTTTTAGCTTTTTTAATTGGAAGCCCAATTCATTGATCTTCTCTTTCTCTATTTTATGCAAATAAGCATCTAGAGATATAAAATTAACCATTATAACCATTTTGGCTGTATCCCACAAATTTTGGTATATGATCTCATTATTGTCATTCTCCTGGATGAAATTATTGATTGTGTCTATGATTTGCTGTTTCACACATTCATTCTTTAGCATTAGATTACTTAATTTCCATAAACTTTTGGTCTATTTTCGCCTGACCTCATATTACATGTGATTTTTATTTCATCATGATCTGAAAAAAATGCACTTACTATTTCTGCCTTTCTGCATTTGATTTTGAGGTTTTTATGCCCTAACATATGGTCAATTTTTGTATAAATTCTATAAACTGCTGAGTTCTGTCTCCTTTCTATCTCCATTCAATTTTCTCCATAGATCTATCATACCTAATTTTTCTAATATTTTGTTTACTTCCTTAACTTCTTTCTAATTTATTTTGTGATTTGATCTATCTAGTTCTGAGAGAGCAAGGTTGAGATCCCCCACTAGTATAGTTTTTGTGTCTATTTCTTCTTGCATCTTCTTAACTTCTCCTCTAGGAATTTGGATGGCTATACCACTTGGTGCATATATGTTTAGTATTGATATTGCTTCATTACCTATGGTACCCTTTAGTAAAATATAGTTTGCTTCCTTATCTCTTTTAATTAGTTCTAGCTTTGCTTTTACTTGATTTGATATCAGGATTGCTACCCCTGCTTTTTTTATTCACCTGAAGCATAGTAGATTCTGCTCCAGCCCTTTTACCTTCACCCTGTATGTATCTCTATGCTTTAGATGTGTTTCTTGTAAATGACATATTGTAGGATTCTGGCTTTTAATCCAGTCTGCTATGCCCTTCTATTTTATGGGAGAGTCCATCCCATTCACATTCACAGTTAAAATGACTAATTCTGTATTTCCTGCCATTTTATTTACCCAAAATTATGTTTTTCTTTTTCCTTTTCTCTTTCTCCCTTCCCCCTTCCCCAATATTTTGCTTTTGATGACCACCTCCCTCAAACAGTCCTTCCCCTTTAGAGCCCCTCCCCCTTTTTTACAGCTTTCTCCTAATTCTTCTATTTTCCCTTCTATTAGTCTTTACCTTTCTTTTCCTCCTTTCCCTCCCACTTCCCTAGAAGGTGGGACAAGTTTCTCTGTGAAACCAAATGTGTCTGATATTCCCTTTTAGAGCCCAATTTGATGAGATTAAGATTCACACAATGCTCATCCCTCTCCCTTCATTCCCTCAATTATATTAGGTTTTCTTTGCCTCTTCATGAGATTTTACCTTATTATTACCTTCTGTTTTTTACCTTACTTTACCTCCTTTTTCCTCTTTTTCCAGTATGATCTCCTTTCCACCTCTAGCTTCTTTTTCATATTATTAAAGTAAAAATGAATTATACCCCCATTCTCTAAGTATATCTATAATAGAAATATAGTTCTCAAGAGTTCTTTCCTTTTTACCTTTTTATGCTACTCTTGAGTTCTGTGTTTGGAGGTCATATTATTTGTTCAGATATGGTCTTTTCATTAGAAATAGGTGAAATTCACCTATATCATTAAATGTCCATCTTCTTCCCTAGAAGATAATGCTCATTCTAGCGGGATAACTTATTCTTGGCAGTAGTCCAAATTCCTTTGCCTTTCAGAATATCTCATTCCAGGTACTTCAATCCTTTAAAGTGGAAGCTGATAGATCCTGGATGGTTCTAATTACAGTTCCTCAGTATTTGTATTGTTTCTTTCTAGCTGCTTGCAATATTTTCTCCTTGGTGCAATAGTTCTGAAATTTAGCCACGATATTCCTTGGGGATTTAATTTTGGGATCTCTTTCAGGAGGTGATCAGTGAATTCTTTCAATAGCTGTTTTACCTTCTGACTCTAAAACACCAGTGCAGTTTTCTTTCATGGTTCTTTTTTTCATCATGGCTTTCAGGAAGTCCAATAATTCTTAGATTGTATCTTTTAGATCTATTTTCCCAGTCAGTTGTTTTTCCTAGGAGATATTTCATATTTTCTTCTATTTTTTTCATTTTTTTGTTTGATTCTTGAAGTCTTGTTGATTCATTCATTTCCATTTGTTCAATTCTAATTTTTAGTGTATTATTTTCTTCAGTTACCTTTTTAGCTCCTTTTGTAATTGGCCAATTTGTTCATTGCATACTTTTTCCATTTCACCAATTTTTTTTCAGTGAATTGGTGTCTTTTTCATATCTCTTTTGCAGGGCATTATATCCTTATTGCAATGATTTCACTTCATTTCCCCATTTTTCTTCTAACTCTTTTAAGATTCTGTATGTAATCTTCCAGGAAAGCTTTGTGAAATGGGGACCAGCTCGTATCTCCCTTTGGGGCTTTTTCTGGAGTTGTTTTACCTTTCTGAACCTCAGGATTTGAGGTTTGTTCTTCTCTCTCTCCATAAAAGCTGTGTATGCTGAGAGTTCTTTTTTGTTTTATATTCATTTTTCAAAGCTTGAGGTCTGTTCAAAGCAAAGAAGTGACAGCTGCTTTAATTTGCTCTGGAGCAGTTCCACTGATTGACTTCTGGTGCTGAGCAATCAGGGCCAGGTCCAGTGTTCTCAGTGGTTTACAATCTACCTTTTATAAAAGGCAGATCTGCCAAAGTACCTGCTTGCAACTAGAACAGAGTAGCCTAAGAGGCTCACAGAAACTTCCCAGGTGCTTAGAAACTGCCACAATCTGAGTCCCTGCCTGGCTTCCTGCCCTGTCTCCTGGAGCTGCCATCTGGGCTTGGCAACTTGTCCCCTTGCTTGACTGAAACAGACCTGTTCTGAAGTTCTTCCAAGGTACTTCTTCTGGGAATGTATTGTACTCCAAATATTTAGGTGTGCTTTGACTCCAAAACCAGTTAGAGGCTTAATCTGCTGTTGGTTTGAGAGAAAAATCAGAGGAGGTCACAGAGATTTATGTCTGCACTCCACCATCTTGGCTCTATCCTTTGGATAATACATTTTTAACTGAGCTTTGAATTATAGATAGAATGTGATTAAACATTGTTGGGTGAGGAGGACATTATGGATATAAGTATTACTGTAGCACAAGCGAAAATATAGAAGAGAAATCTTGAGAAATGATTTGAGGATGGTGAACACTATAATTTGGCTAAAGAGTGAATTAGAAAAATAATGGATGTCATTTGGGAATATGTGCAGCAACATTCCAGGTTTTAAAGTTAATCAACATTATCTTATCAACAAACAGAAGAACTTAAAGCACCTTACTATCTATAAACGGGTTTATTAATTCTTTTGTGTCATGGACATTGGAGATTTTGTGAAGTTTATAAAACATTTTTCAAAATAAAATGTAAAATCAATTTTGTTGAAATATTTATCATATCAAAATATCTGTTGTATAAAAATTAGTTATGTAAAAATTTTAATCATTTCTCATATCCCAATTCCTGTTCTATAAGGAGTCCCTCCTTGACTTGGACTCTTTTGCTTGGAAATCTCCTCTATGACTATGGCCAAATTTGGTAAAGATGACCTTTATACCTCACTTGATATAAATAATCAAAGGGTCATCAAGCAAGGTTACTTCAGTTGTTTTCTTTTGAGAAATTTTATATAATTTTGACATATACATAGGAAACATTTCACTACAGAAGAGCCTTTGGCATATTTTGCTCCATGGAAGTAAATTATTTTTTCATCAAGAAATGATGAAATTTTATATTCTCTACAGTGAAATTTTATATCCTCTGCATCTTGCATATAGTGTCATGAAAGCAACAAACAAGAAGTTGGAGAGATTTGGAGATAGTAAAGGATAGAAGAGCCTAGCCATGAGGACTTGAAGAATTGACCATGACTAAACAACAAAACAAATAAAATGTTTTTAGTCAGTTTTGTGATAGTTTAAAAAAAACTGCTACAGAATAATGCTTGTGAAAAAAATACCCTTTCCTTTCTAATTCCCTCATTAAGCATAATCCTCTAAATATGTGCAGATTATTCTAATAAACATTTTATGACAATGAAAAATTTGACCTAACTGTGTTATTAATGTTCTTGGTAAATTTTTAAAAATAATAATTAGATACAAGACTTTTCCTCACACTTTGATATATTTCTCTATGTCATATTCTTAAAGAATTGAACTCTCAATGCTCTAAAAATTGTCCCAGCACCACCACAAACCTTTTTAAAATACATTTAGTCTGATCCAGCTGCTTTTCTCATCTCTGTTACCATCAATGTCATTCCATTTCCTCAAGAAACAAATTTACCTCATCATAATCCAAATGTTACTCCATTATTTTTGAGAGGAAAAATAATTTATTATTTAAAAAAAATTCTTAGTGGATTCTTTCCAGCCTTTTTCCATATATAGATCTTTCCACTTCATCCATAAATGTCTTTAGGACTTTATTTGTTGAGTCTCTTGTCAAGATTTCTTTAAATTTATGAGGGGAGGGTTGCCTTAGATTCTTAGTTTATATATATGTATATATATATGCATATATATATATATATCACTAAAATTCCTGCCAATCCTCCTCACAAAAATTTTTTAAAATAAGGTTTTTTTTTTTTTTTTTGGTCTCATAATGGCAATTGAAATACAATGATTAAACTTGAATGAAATTGTCATAATTAGCATCAATGTCTTTTGCCCTTTCATTTCCCATTTTTGGTTTTAGGGAAATTACAAATATTTTTATTGACTCTCAAGCTTCCTACAAATGAGAAGGCCCATATTTTTAATACTAACATTTTACCATTGTTGCTATATGGCAATAAGCCATGGAATAACATTTTGTCTGGAGGAAAAAAAATGTATATCACAGAGAAGGAAAAAATAATACCATTATAGCTGTGAAGAAATTATAGCACATCATAAATTAATAACTCAAAGGAAGAATGGGTGTAAGGGAAGTCATCAAGGAATCATAACAAGGAGAAACAGGTTGTTCACACTGAAAGAGCAAGGGATGAAAAGTTGACACTGAGAAAGAATGACCACTGCTGGTACACTCAGCAAGAAAAACTTTCAGCAATTTGGGTGGCTATTACACTTTTGCGAGGTCAAGGACAAAAGTAGCACAGAGTAGGTAGACAGGAGAGATTGTGATTTGTATCATTAGAGAAAAATCCCTAAATCAAAGAGATGAAAGATCCATTTCAATAAGTAGATAATTGCCTTATAGGAGTAGAAAAAGTTATAACATCAGATAAAGGGAAAATGACTACTCATGAGGGAGCTAGAAAGGACAAGGAATTACATAGAAAGATTTAATGGATAATTGTTGTTATTCAGCAGTTTCAGTCATGTCCAACTCTTCATGATTCCATTTGAGGCTTTCTTGGAAAAGGGACTTGGTGGTTTGCCATTCCCTTCTTCAGCTGATTTTATAGATGGCTGAAGTAAATAGGACTAAGAGACTTGCCAAGGATCATGCTAGTGTCTGAGACCAGATTTGAACTCAGGAGGTGAATCTTCCTGACTCCTGGTCCAGCACTCTATCCACTGCATCACTCTTAATGGATATTACATTTTTAATTGAACTTTGAATCATAGATAAAATGTAAATAAGCTTTAATGGGTGAGGAGGACATTATGGACATAAGTATTACTGTAGCACAAGCAAAAATACAGAAGAAAAGTCTTGAGAAATGATTACAGGATGGTGAGTACTATAATTTGGCTAAAGAGTAAACTATTTGGTGGAGAATCATGTGAAAATCTGAAAAAGTAAATTAGAGACAAATAAGGGAATTGAATGTTATCTTAAGGAACTTGAACTTAATGTATGCTTTCTTTTACAAACCCATATTTTATTCATTTGAATCATTGGATATGAATGAAAATGATTATTTTATAGATTCCTTACCAAGCTTTCTAATAGCTGAAAATTAAGTAAAATCTTGACCAACACTTCACATCATTGCCCCAAACATTGTCATTTCTCAAGAGTAATTCTGATTATAAAGCAGCGGTCATCAAAACCATTTGGTACTGGCTGAGAAATAGAGCAGTCGATCAGTGGCATAGAATAGGATATCAGGACAATCTAGGTAATAACGTTAGCAATTTAGTGTTTGATAAACCCAAAGACCCCAGCTTTTGGGATAAGTACTCACTATTTGGCAAAAACTGCTGGGAAAATTGGAAACTAGTGTGGAAGAAATTAAGGCTGGACCCACACCTAACACTGCATACCAAGATAAGATCTAAATGGGTTCATGATCTAGATATAAAGAGTGATATTATATGCAAATTAGAGGAACATAGGATAGTTTACCTCTCAGACCTGTGGAGATAGAATAAATTTATGTCCAAAGAAGATCTGGAACTCTTAATTGAACACCAAATAGATAATTTTGATTATATTAAGTTAAAAAGTTTCTGTACAAACAAAACTAATGCAGACAAGATTAGGAGGGAAGCATCAAATTGGGAAATCATCTTTACATTTAAGGGTTCTGGTAAAGGTGTCATCTCTAAGATGTATAGAGAATTGTCTCATATTTATAAGAACTCAAGCCATTCTCCAATTGATAAATGGTCAAGGGATATGAACAGACAATTTTCAGATGATGAAATTAAAACTGTTTATAGTCATATGAAAAGGTGCTCCAAATCACTACTGATCAGAGAAATGCAAATTAAGACAATTCTGAGGTACCACTACACACCTGTCAGATTAGCTAAAATGACAGGAAAGGATAATGACAGGTGTTGGAGGGGATGTGGGAAGACTGGGACACTGACACATTGTTGGTGGACCTGTGAATAGATCCAACCATTCTAGAGAGCAATTTGGAGCTATGCTCAAAAAGTTATCAAACTGTGCATACCCTTTGACCCAGCAGTGTTTCTATTGGGCCTATATCCCAAAGAGATCTTAGAGGAGGGAAAGGGACCCACATGTGCAAGAATGTTTGTGGCAGCTCTTTTTGTAGTGGCTAGAAACTGGAAACTGAATAGATGTCCATCAATTGGAGAGTGGCTGAATAAATTATGGTATATGAATATTATGGAATATTATTGTTCTGTGAGAAACAACCAGCAGGACGATTTCAGAGAGGCCTGGAGAGACTTGCATGAACTGATGCTGAGTGAAGTGAGCAGAACCAGGAGATCATTATTCATGGCAACAATACCATATGATGATCAATTCTGATAGACATGACTCTCTTCAACAATGAAATGCTTCAAACCAGTTCCAATTGTTCAGTGAAGAAAGCCATATACACCCAGAGAGAGGGATGTGAAATGTGGACTACAACATATCATTTTCATGCTCTCTATTGATGTTTGCTTGCATTGTATTTCCTTTATCTGATTATTCTTTCTTGTAGATACAATTTCTCCTGCACAAAAATGATGTGTGGAAATAAGTATACATATATTCGATTTGTCAAGTATTTTAACATAATTAACATGTAGTGGATATCCTGCCATCTAGGGGAGGGGTGGGGAGTAGGGGAGAAAAATTTGTAACAGAAAGCTTTGTAAGGGTTAATGTTGAAGAATTACCCATACATATGTTTTGCAAATAAAAAGTATTAATAAAAAATTAAAAAAGAGTAATTCTGTACACATGAATGTTTCATGAATTAAATCAAATGATATATTGAAAACATAGCCAAACTTTACACTAATTCTCTTAAGTACATTGCAAAGTCTTTAGGCAATCTTTAGGCCTACCCTCCTATATGACTTCCATTATCTAAATCCTCTTCTTATCTAAATATTTTATATATACATAGTTGTTTACATATTGACTTCCCATTAGAATGTGAGATCCTTGAGGGCAGAGAGTCTTTCTGCTCTTCTTTTTATTCCCAGTGCTTAGCATAGTAACTAGTACATAAGTATTTAATAAATACTTTTTGACCTGGTGATTTCCATCCTCATGACCTCTGTGTATTCCTACCTTTGGAAGAAACTGTCTCTGTTAACCTCATACCATATTTTCCTTGAACTCTTTAGTAACATTAGAAGATGTAAACCTTATGGTATTTTCCTTGAACTCTTTAGTAACATTAGAAGATGTAAATCTTATGGCATTGAAATAACTAAATGTCTTGAGTGTGGGCATTAGAATACATATACAGTTAAATTTACTGTTAGTCTTATATGTAAAAGGGGGATATGTCACTCAGTCTGTGGTTGTCAAAATAATTCTACAACCATTGTTGAGAATAATTTCCTAAGCAATGAAATGTTCTCTAATGAAAGTTCACAGCTCCCAGAAGGTTAATGATAGTTTTTTTAGAACCTAGAATGGTCAGCATGAGGCTGAAGAATACCATAACTTTCTTGAACAAAATCCATCAAGAAGACTCCTTAGAACCCACAATCTTTCTGCTCAGTCTTTTCATTGCCACCTTCATTTCCTTATTTCTAAATGTATAGATTGCAGGATTCAAGACAGGGGTAACAACAAAGTCAAGAATGATCAAAAATTTGTCCAATGAAAGTGTGGGGAATGGCCATACATAGACAAAGAAGCATGGAGTAAAGTATAAAAATACCACTGTAATATGAGCTGACAGTGTGGAAAAAGCTTTGGACAAACCAACTGAAGAATGATGCCTGACTGTGGCCAGGATGAAGATGTATGAAATAATCAAAAGAAAGAATGTACCCATGGAAATAAGCCCACTACTAGCAGTAACTACATTATCCACTACATGGGTATCTACACAGGCAAGTTTTGTGACCTGAGGAAAGTCACAGTAAAAGCTGTCAATCTTGTTAGAGCCACAAAAAGGCATATTTATAAGAAAAATAAACTGAGATACAGCATGGACTATTCCAATCACCCAGGCAGCCACTACAAAGCAAATACATGTTTTGGGGTTCATAATAGTCAGATAATGAAGAGGCTTGCAAATTGCTGTGTACCTGTCAAAGGCCATAGCTATAAGGAGAACCATTTCAGTTCCTCCCATAACATGGATAAAGAATATCTGTATCATGCAACTTGGGAATGAGATGATTCTGTGTGTACTCAAAACATCAGCTATCATTCTGGGTACTGCAGTGGCAGACAGACCCAGATCAAGAAGGGAGAGATTGGCCAGCAGAAAATACATGGGAGAGTGCAAATGGGGATCAAGAATCACAGTGAACACAATGAATAAATTTCCCAGCACAATTCCCATAAAAAATGAGGAAAAGAAACAAAATAGGAAAATATTCATCTCCCAAGAAACAGGAAGTCCCACCAATACAAATTCAGTCACCATAGAATAATTGGCTTCATCCATTGACTGAGTCAGCAGCGTAGACTCTGAAATGATCTGATGGTAGACAAAGAGGAAAAAATTATAATTATCAGACCTGAAAATTGGACATTCCATTTGTTTCACTATGCAAGGTGACAGTAGGTTAGAGATACAAGAGTGCAAGAAACTAGGATAGTCACAAGATAGGGTAGAAGAAAATGAAGACAATAAAATATAAGAAAGGAAATGTATGGTTAAAAAAATTGTTTACAACAATAACAAAAGATTTTTATAACATGGTTTTAAAGGTCTTTTCTTCACTACAACTTTGCGAAGTTTGTGGTGCAAGTATTATTATCTCATTTTACAGATAAAAAAAAACAAAGCTCAGAGAAATTATTACTTGACTATGGTCACAAAGTTAGTAATTGATGAAGCTGGGGTTTCAATACACATCTATTTCTCTTTTCATTTATTAGGAACCACAAAAATATGGTACTTGTTAGAATAAATATTCAAAAAATTTTGGGTCCACCTCACACCTATGATTGGCTAATGGAACAAAAATTGGAAATAATAAATGTTGAATGGTATGGGGGAGAGAGAAATGGAGACACTAATACACTATAAATAGAGGTATGAATTGATCCAACCATTCTAGAAGTCAACTTGGAACTATGCCTAAAAGGCATGCCCTTTGATTCAGCAATACTGCTACTAAGTAGCTCTTTTCTGGGTAAAAGAATTGAAAACTGAAAGCATGCCCATCAACTGGGGAATGACTGAACAAATTGTGGTATGTGATTATGATGTTATAAGAAATGATTAGAAGAAAGTGATGATCTCAGGATAACCTGGGAAAACTTGCATGAGTGAAAACTTGCAAAGTGAAATGTACTGTGAACAAAATAACAGCAATATTGTAAGGTGATCAGCTGTGAAAGATTTAGCTATTCTTAGCAATACAATGATCAAAGACAATTTTTAAAAGGGTTTATGATGAAAAATGCTAACCACAACCAGAGTAAAAACTGATGGTTTCTGAATACAAATTGAATCATATTTTCTTTATTACTTTTCTTTTTTCTTTAAGGTTTTTTTAATCTATGTTTTCTTTCACAACATGACTATTATGGAAAAGATTCGCATGACTATACACATATAACCCATATCAAATTGCTTCCTTTTTTTTGAGGCAAATGGGGTTAAGTGACTTGCCCAGGGTCACACAGATAGGAAGTGTTAAGTATCTAAGACCAGATTTGAACTCAGGTCCTCCTGACTTCAGAGCTGGTGCTCTATCCACTACACCACCTAGGTGCCCCAAATTGCTTCCTTCTTAATGAAGGAAGATGGGGAGGGAATTAGGGGAAGAATTTAGAACTCCACATTTTAAAAAATTGATGTTAAAAATTACATTTAAAAGAATACCACTAGATCTAGACCTAAAATTCAAAATGATCCAAGAGGTTAAAAAGGGGGGCAAGGGGAAGGACCTTTTGGTACCAAAACATTTATAGTAGTTCTTTTTGTGATGGCTAAGAATTGGAATTCAAAGGGATGACTAGCAATTGGGGAGTGGCTAAACAAATTGCTATGGGTTTTTCATGGAATATCATTGTGCTATAAGAATTAACAAACAGGATGATTTCAGAAAAACCTAAAAAGACTCAAATGAATTGAAGCAAATTAAAATGAGTAGAGCCAGAAGAACACTGTACTCAGTAACAATATTATACAATGAAGATCTGTGAATGGCTGAACTATTCTTGGATCATATTAAAATGATCCAAGAAAATTCTGAAGGACTAATGATGAAACATAATATCTGCTTTCAGAGAAAGAACTCATGATATCTGAATATGGATTGAATCATACTATATTTCACATTTTTTGTTTAAGTATTCTTGTACAAAATGAATAATATGAAAATGTTTTACATGATTGTATATTACAACATATTAAATTGCTTATCATCTCAGGACAGGAAAAGGGGAGGAAAGGATAGAATTTGGAAATCAAAGCTTTTAAGAAACAAAGGTTAAAAATCATTTTAAGATGTAATTTGGAAAAAATATAATATTACTTTTAAAAAAGAGACACATGGAGTCCATTTTTTACAATGCCATCCCCTCCCTCCTGCTAGATGTCTTTTCCTAAGTATTGAAATTATTGGGGGCTCAAATCAATGCCAGTCTCTAATTTATATTTGAACAGTCTTTGCCATCACAATCTCCATAATACTAATACTATGGCATATGGATTAGCACAGAGACTCAGAATGCATTTTATTTCAGAACTTGAAACACTTGTGGAAGATGCTAACCTTCATTTAGTCCTAATCCTAACTCTTTATGAATTGACAGACCCTCCAGGGACCCTCACTGAAGACCAAACCACTTCAACATATTTAAGTTTGCACACCAGAGCACACATAAGCACTAACTTATAGTGAGCTGACCACATAATGGCTTTCCTATACCAATAATACACTGGTTCATGACTTGCATACAATCACACTAACATATCAACCAATTTTTTCAGCTTTTGTAATCATTCAAACTATTTTCTCTTTCCAAAGATTCAAATTCTTCTCTCAGTAACTCCATAATCAGTTACTCAAAGTCTGACATTAAAATTATATTTACTTCTTCAAATGTCAATATCAAGGAAACATCCTGTTGCCTCCTATTAGGATGAAAGAAAATCACCATCACAAGTCAATCTTTGAACCTTTTTTTGCACAATTGGTAGTCCTTTTGATTCTAACACTTCTGCACTATGAAAGATTGAGAAAGAAGAAGCAGAAGGCAAATATACTTAATTCCCTCACCAATCCCAAAACACTTCTCTGCATTGTCTTTAATTAAGAAATTTAATTAATATATTTTTGTGATTTCTCCTCTTTTTCCAGTTAGATATCAAACCATGTCATATGTGCTCAGTGACACTGTTGCATGGTCTTCCCAGCACTCACCTTGGTTCTCATAACTGTATTTTAACTTACCCTTTCAAACTTTCCCATAATACTTCCTTTGGTGCATGCCTATACAATATCATCTGCCAAACACATGAGTAATAAGGATTGGAGTAAGGGATGGTAAGTAAATTAGATTTTATTGGCATGAGATAGTAGCACATAAGGTCTGGTGAAAAGAATAATGGATTGTAAGTCAAGAGACCTGGGTTCTAATTATTTTAGGTAATTTACTTCATTCTAGACTATTTCCTAATCTGTATAATAAAGATTATTAATACCAAAAGTCCCATCCATAACATTCTATAATTCTTGGTTATTTCCTTAGACATTTTATTATACTCATTTCCTGATCAGCTATGTATGTTCCAGACAATAAATTCTCAGTTCAATTTAAGCTAAACCCCTTAGTTCATTAGTAAAAATGCAGAAGGGCTGAGAAAGGGAACATTGTGCTTTTTCTACTGAGAAAACATTTCCATTGTTTTTGAAAGATCAAAATCAGGCTAATTAAAGAATCCAGCTGAAGTTATCCAAAAACAATTTTTTTCAAAAACAAAATAATTTAATCTGATCAATTAAAGTATAAAATTAGTTCAGCATTATTTGTAATGCTTCAGCAATATTTAAAACTACTAGAACTGTTTGTACTTTTTTATCTGGTTTTTGCTTTGTTTGTATGAATAGAGAAACTGATTATCAAAAATCTGTAGAGAGGAAATTTCAAAGTAATACCCATCATTTGAAGGGATGAAAAATAGTCTCAATCTATTAAATATTTAGGTATTCACTTGTGATCACTGACGGCACTTTGTATTCTTAGACATCATAGTCCAAATTAAAGATTCAGAAGAAAGTTCAATTCCAGAACTATTCGTATGTATAAGGAAATAGAAACTACATTCAAAGAAACACAACTAAGCAACTCATTACACAAAGGAGAAGTGAGTGAGACAAGGATAGGATAAAGTAGAAATGTATAATGAAGGATGGGAGAGGATAAGTATGAGAGAGAGAGTACATAAAAGAACAAAGAAAATAAGAAAGAAGGAAACAAGAAAGAGACTAAGTAGGAAAAAGAGAAAAGCAAGAAATATGTATGTCTCTATATACATATAAGCATAGTGATTATAAGATCATAGAGTGAGATGTTGAAGGGACCTTACACAGAATCCAATTCTCATTTTTACAAAGAAACAGAAAGGAATATCCTTAATAATGACTACAGTTTTCTCTGGAACAAGTGCCATAAATTTTCTGCTTCAGTCAAAAACATTATATCGTATCTATTAACTAGTTATACTTAAGTTCTTGCTTTGCTGTTATGGCATCAGTTTATTTATTCCTTTTTGAAATTATTTTATTAGCAGACTGTAAAATGGTAATGTCTATATTGGATTAAAGAGGAAAAATCAGTATGAATATTGTAAATGTATTCAGGACTTTCTGAACTAACTGGACATAATGGGATTGTGGTTGGTGGATAGGCTAAATGGAAATGCAAGAAACAAATATGTGTTTCTCAGCAAATTTAATGGTAAGTCTCAAGCTGAAAATTCTTGTGATACATTAATGACTCCTAGGCCAACTTTCTAGCCACTTCACTGTAGTAACCTAATCTATCTTAGGAAAAATACTGAAAAGGGGAAGGAAGGTCCCACTAAAAACCACTTATGCTACATAATTGGCTAGCCCTGCAAAAAACTTTAAGGATAGATAAGTGAAAAAGAGGGCACATCCTTAAAATAAGTTTATTATTACAAAAGAAAATTTGAAAATTGTAGAAGTGAAAAAAAACAGAAAAATGAACCTCCAGATCTGTTTTGAGAGAAAGAAGATATATTTGTCTCCTCTACTTACTCAGAAATCATTTCCAACATTGTGAAGCTCCCTGGAGTTCTCTAGCTGCAAGAATCCACAATTGAGCTGTTCATCTTTCCCTCTTGGAAATTTTGGCTATACCACCCAGGTCTAGGGCAGCAATCTCCTCAAATCTAATATATAAAGACCAAAATCATTAAAAAAAAGAGTTTCAGTGATAATTTAATCCAAACTTCTTATTTCACAAATTATAAAATTAGGAATTAAAGATGCTATATAATTTGTTCAAGGTAATACAGCTAGTTAATTGCAAACATGTGGCTTGATTTCTAGGTTTTTTCACTGCATCAATCTGACCTCTCTACTGCATCAAAAAACTGAAGGGTGGGAATCTAATTTTAAAACTGCCCTTGCACCTAAAAGATTCAAGAGTTGTCCCAATCTTATTAGTATTGAGCTAATCATACTGTCATGGAATCTAAACTCTAAAGTATAAGGAAACTGAGATAAAATTGAAGCTAGTGACTAGAAGGAAGTCTCATTATTCCCTCTTCTTTAGTTCACTTTTATTATCTTTTCCCTCCTCTTCCAAAAGCCCAACCTTGGAAAAGTAATCCTTTCCACAATGTTGGCCAACATTTATTTTATTAATAATCTCATCACCATTCCTTATTGTAAAATAAATTTACGATTAATTCTCAAGATTGCCAAATAAAATTCTTATTAACAATTGCCACCAAATGTAGGTATGACCAAAGTGTAGATTTGGTTTTTTGGTTCCAAAAATCAGGAATTTTAAAATAAGATCATGAGGAAAAGGATAAAAAATACTAGACATTCTTAAAATAGCAATTCACCAAAAAGAGAAATTGCAAATATCAAACCCTTATGGATTATATGATTTTTAATATCCTATTACTGCTTAATGATTGTGTGTGTGTGTGATGTTGAAGAATGGGAAATTAAAACATATAAGAGGAGATGGGGGAAGAAAGAGAGAGAAAAGAAGAATTCTAGAAGAAAGATAAAGATAATTGTAAAAAAAAAAACCTAGTATTTTTAAAGTATTTATCTCACCTACCTATTTTGTCATAGAATATGACATTATATTTAAGGAGGAGAAAAACTCAGAGGCATTAATCTTTTTCCTTATAGCTTAGTAACCTTTAAAAAAAAGAGTCATATTAAGTTCTTCCCTAAAAGGAAGCAACATAATTAGTTTCTCTGTTAGTGACCCAATGATGCTGCTCAGACCTTAAAAACCTAGCTCATAATTATTTCCCTTGATAATCCTTTTTTGGAGTCACACTAGTTTTCTCAAGAGGAAAAACACTGGAAAGGTTGCCTGGTGATAAACTAGAAGGAGAGAGGATGCAAATAAATGTTCTGAGGACTAATAGAAATACTATCCAAATTGGTATGAAATAAGGTATTTTTAGCATATTTGTTCTGGAAGAATGGACCTCTTTGGAATGATCAGAATGAGAAAGAAAGAGAGTATTCACAGAGTAAATGGATAAACCTTCCCATTGGGAAAAATAAGGAAATGGGAGTGAGAGACAAATTAGCTATAGCTGTTACATAGATGGGAAACTTTTGGCAAATGGAAATATTGTAATAACAAATTCACTGTCCCTTTCAAGGAATGTGTGAAAAGCATCATAAAAATGTTTGAGAGACAGACCCATAAGAAATATCATTTGCATTTTAATGATCAGAACATGTAGTATAAATGGCCAAGGATTTGGATATTATACTTTGAGCATATGTTCATAAGCTTGAATTTCTTTCATTATCCTTTCCTACTTCAAATCTCATAAATTCTGAAATAAATTGAATGTAAGTAATCAAAATATATAAAAAAAGTTAAAATAAATAGTTGTAACAAAATTGAATATGCATCTGATATTTTTTAAATGGTAATTCTTTTGATTTCAAATAGGGCAAAAAATAAAAATTTATGACATCAAAATAAATATGGAAATGAATATCCTTAAAAACTCAAAAGATGTAAAACAACATAATAACTAAATATAAATGTACTAAACTGCAGAGTGTCTAAGTTCTTAAAAGAAAAACTAAGTAAAAAAAATTAAGTAGCATGATTCTAGGAGATATTAATGTTACTATTTCTGAATTTGGGAAACTGAACATAAGTTAAATTGTTAGGAAAGTTTTTTTTTTGTTTTTTTTTTCAGAATGTGGTAACAGGGGGCAGCTAGGTGGCGCAGTGGATAGAGCACCCCCCCTGAAGGCACGAGGACCCCACTTCCAACAAAAAAAAAAAAAAAAAAAGAAATGTGGTAACATTTGAATTGGAAAATTAAGAATATCTATATATCTCTGCATTTTACAGAACATTAACAAATCTGATCATGTGCTAAGGTACCAAAAATAGAGAAATTTGAAATATAGGTCATATCAAAAAAAAGTGAAAAATGTAACAAGAACAAATTAAATCTAGGTGATAAATAAGTAAAGAAATTCTAAATAATGATTAAGCCAAAGAACAAAATACAGAAGCAACTGATAACAGTTTTTAAAAGAAGAATAATTGGGCAGCTAGGTGGCGCAGTGGATAGAGTACCAATCCTAAAGTCAAGTGGACCTGAGTTCAAATCTGGTCTCAGACACTTAACATTTCCTAGTTGTGTGACCCTGGGCAAGTCACTTAACCCCAACTGCCTCAGCAAAAAGCAAAAAAAAAAAAAAAGAAGAAGAATGACTACAATGGGACAATACATCAAATATTGAGGAAAAAGTTTATCTCTAAAATAATATTAGAGGAAGAAAGTATAATTATTGAAACACGTACTAACAATATATTTAAAAGAACAAGAGAGAAATTAAGGAACTGAAAATACTCCAGGATAAGGGTCCAAATTTTTGTGGGTTTTTTTTTCAATTATGTGGACAATAACAACTCTTTATTACCCCATACCATATGCCAGGATCTTCTATCTTCCACAGTCTCTCAAAATCTGCCCAAGCTCATGTACGTTGGTTCTGTGATAGTATCCATCTATCTTATCCACTGCCATATTCTTTTCTTTTTGCCTACAATCTTTACCAACATCAAGGTTTTTTTTTTTCAAATAAGTCCCATCTTCTCATTATGTGACCAAACAATGTAAGCTTCAGTTTCAGTATTTTTCCAACTTTAACCTAAAGTTAAAGGTCAATAAATAGGGTGGAAAATGAGCAATAAAAAAATATGCCTAAACATGGAGAGTTGCTATGGTGAAAGGGAAAACCAAGGAACAAACTCAGAAGACAATAAAATCAAAATTGCTACATCTAAAACTTCAAAGAAAAATGTGAGTTGGTCTCAGATTCCTTTCCCCTACTTCCCCTCCCCCCCCAAAAAAAAAGAGAATTCTGCAAAGGGCTCAGAAAGAATTGTAAAAATCAAATGGGAAGTAGAGAAAAAAATTGGGAAGAAATGAGAATATTGCAGAAAAATAATGAAAAAAAGACAACAAATTGGTAAAGGAGATGCAAAAAATGCCACCTAAAAAATAGAATGAGCCAAATGGTAAAAGAGGCACAAGAATCTACAAAAATTCACAGAAGAAAAGAATTCTTTAAAAGTAAAATTGGTCAAATAGAAAAGGGGATACAAAATCTCACTAAAGAAAATAATTCCTTAAAAATTAGAATTGAGCATCAGGAAACTAACAAGTCCACGAGGCATCAAGAAACAATAAAACAAAATCAAAATAATGAAAACAAGAGAGCATGTGAAATATCTCTCTTTAAAAACAGCTGCCTTGAAAAATAGATTTATGAGAAATAAATTTGGAAATATTAGACTAACTGAAAGCCATAATTTTTTTTAAAAAAGATCCTAGATATCATGATTCAAGAAATTATCAAGAAAAACTGCCCTTATATTTTAGAATCAGAGATTAATTTGAAAATTGTTAGAATCCATCAATCAACTTCTGAAAGAGATTCCAAAATGAAAACTCCCAAGAATATTACAAATAAATTCTAGAGTTCCTAGACCAATGAGAAAATTTTGTAAGAAACCAGAAACAATTCAAATATCATAGATCCAGTCATTATAACATAAGATTTAACTTTCTACATTAAAGATCACATGACTTAAACTATAATATTCCACAGATCCAAAGAACTAGGATTACAACTAAGAATCACCTATCTAGCAAAACCAAGTATAAATCTTCAGGGGAGAAATTGGATAGTTAATGAAATAGAGAACTTCCAAACATTCCTGATAAAAAAGACTGGAGCTGTACAGAAAGTTTGACTTTCAAATACACACTCAAGAAAAGGATAAAAAGGTAAAAAAAAAAGGGGGGGGGAGAGGCGGAGGGAGTCACAAGGTATTCAATAAAGTTAAACTGTTTACATTCCTACAGGGGCAGGTGAGAATTGTAGTAACTCCTAAGAATTTTATCATTATTAGGGAAGTTAGAAGGGATACATAGACAGAGGGCACAAGTATGAGATGAATATGTGGGATGATATCTAAAAAAAACTAAAAGGTGAGAAAAAGGAAGGCACTGAGAGAAGGAGGAAGGAAGAGATATAAATGAGTAAAATATCTCACATAAAAAAGAGGTGCAAAAGAGATTTTATACTGGAGAGGAAGAAGAGGGAAGAGAAGGGAGGAGTGCTTGAATCTGACTCTCAGAATTAGTTTAAACAGAAAATAACATAGTTTGGTATTGAATTTGGTATAGAAATCTCTCTAATGCTCTAGGAAAGTAGGAGGAGAAAGGGAAAATAAGGAAGCTGATTTGAGGCAGTGGTAGTCAGAAGGAAAAAAAATTTTGAGGAGGGACAGAGTAAAAGGATAGAAACAGGAGAATAAAGGGAAAATATGATAGAGAGAAATACACGTTAGAAATCATTACTAAGAAAGATGTTTATAGCAAGTTTCTCAGATAAAGGTCTCATTTTTTCCCAAATATATGGAGAATTTAGTCAGATTTATAAGAATAAAAATGGTTGAAAGAAGTGGAGCCAAGAGGGCAGAAAGAAGTCAGGAAGATGCTTGAAATATACCCAGTTTAGAAAAAAAAATTATATTTAAGGGTTTTGATAAAGACCTCATTTCTAAAATATAGAGAATTGACTCAAATTTATAAGAATGCAAGCCATTCTCCAATTAATGAAGGGTTAAAGCGTATGAACAAACAATTTTCAGGTTAAGAAATTGAAATCATTTCTAATACTATGAAAAAGTGCTCTAAATCACAATTGATTAGAGAAATGAAAATTAAGACAACTCTGTGGTATCATTATACAACTCTCAGATTGGCTAAGATGATAGTAAAAGATAATGACGATTGTTGGAAGGGATATTGGAAAACTGGGACACTAATACATTGTTGGTGGAGTTGTGAATTAATTCAACCATTCTGGAGAGCAATTTGGAATTATGCCCAAAAAGCTATCAAACTGTGCATACCCCTTGATCCAGCAGTGTCTCTACTGGGCTTGTATCCCAAAGAAATCATGAAGGAGCGAAAGGGACCCACATGTGCAAAAAATTTTTGTGGCAGTCCTTTTTGTAGTGACAAAAAAAAAAACTGGAAACCGAGTGGATGTCCATCAGTTGGAGGATGAATGAATAAGTTATGGTATAAAAATGTTATGGAATATTATTGTTCTATAAGAAATGATCAGAAGGATGACTTCAGAGAGGCCTGAAGAGACTTAGATGAACTGATGGTAAATGAAGTGACTAGAACCAGATCATTATACATGTCAACAGCAAGATTATACGATAATCAATTCTGATGGATGTGGCATCTTTTCAAGATGATTCAGGCCAGTTCCAATGATCTTATAATGAAGATAGCCATCTGCACTCAGAGGGAACTCAGTGTGGATTACAGCATAGTATTTTCACTCTTTTGTTGTTTGTTTGCATTTTACTTTCTCATTTTTTTCCCTTTCTTCATCTGATTTTTCTTGTGCAGCATGATGATTGTGGAATATGTTTAACATATATTGGATTACCTGCCATCTAGGGGACATGGTGAAGGGAAAGAAAGGAAAAAATTTGGAACACAAGGTTTTGCAAGGGTAAATGCTGAAAACTGTCTATGCATGTATTTTGAAAATAAAAAGCTTTTAATAATAAAAAAGACCAAAAAAAGAGATTTCCCTAGTTTCCCTCAGAAACATTGTAAAATCAAACTACTAAATGGATTCAAGAGCAAAAGAACCAACAACATAGAACTACAAAAAGACAGAGTGAAATAATTTTCCACCTTAACATAATTTAGAAGGATTTCAATAAAGGTCTATGTCACTTGGATACAAGGAGAACACAGCCCACAGAGACTATGTCTGTGCAAATCAACACCAGAAAAAGCCCCAAAGAAAGATATAAGCTGGCCCCCATTTCACAAGGCTTTCTTGGAAAATTTCATAAAGGATCTTAAGGCGGGG
>JAJPUD010004319.1:0-51571 GCA_023553655.1 Myrmecobius fasciatus
TCCAGTTTCATTTATAAATGTTGTTAGGATAATTTGGTTTAGTTAGCTTCTGCATCAGGCTTTCTTCAGGTTTGTTTTTTCCCATGACTCTGCTCTGACAAATCTTATAATCTTATAATTTTCCACTATCCTTCTCTCTAACATTTTCATAAGGAGTTTATATTCTAAATTTGTGCTTTGTTAGGTTGCATATCTATCTGTTTGGCAAGGAGATCAAGTGTTTGTTGTCTACCTCACTGTGGTGAATACTTTCTGTTAGGTTAGGTTAGGTTAAGTTCCTTTATAGGAATGAATGACATTCTACATTGATATCTTTTCCTATATCCATTTCCCATTTTTAGGTATCATTATCTTACTTGAACAGGTCAGGCTGAAGCTGTTGAAATGAAAATCAAGCTGAAATGAATTTTTAAAAAATAGTCAAAACTATCCTCTATTGGGGGATGAAATAAATTTCTTTGATGGTCAAAATATCTCCCTTTCAATAATCAATCTGCTAAAGCAGTGAATAGGTGAGGCCATCTGGCAATAATTTATATGATCCAATATTTGTAATAAAATGAACAAAATAACTAATTTGTTGACTGCCTTTTGGAGTCATCTCTGTGCTTGGAATAGATCAGTGATTTGAGATGTAAGTCACTATATTCTTTTACTTCTGATGATTAGTTCCTGGTTAAAAGACAAGTTTCATTTGGGTACCACTGGGAGATTTTTTAAATTAGTTTTTGCATTTTCATCAGGTAATATCTAACTTTCAGCCCATTCTAATTTCTTTTTGGATTTAAATGTATAGAGCATTTAATTTCCTTGAGGGTAGATTCTATTTTGTCTTTGAAACAAACATTACCTTGAACAGAGAAAGCAATCAGCAAAATCTTGTTGGATGAATTAAAAATAGAGCGTATTTATGCTTGTGCTTGTTCAGAAGAGGATGTTTTAAATAGCCTGCTCATGAATTTTTCTTTTTCTTTTAAAATGTCTATTTGATTAAATGTAATATGGAAAAATCATATTAAGTCAATTTATAAAACATTTGCTAAGTATTTGTAATATGCAAATCTCTTACCCACAATCTAAACAATATTTATATGTCACCTTAAATTTGTAAAGCATTTTACAAATAGCATCTTATTTGATCCTCACAATGACCCTGAGGGAAGTACTATTGTTATCCCCATTTTAAAAAAGAGAGGAAACCGAGTTAGGTCTCATAGAATGTGATAAATGGCAAAGTCTTTAGCTAGAAAATGTCTCAGGCAGGATTTGAGATCAGATCTTCCTAGTCCCAAGTTCAGCACTCATCCCCTGCATCACAGCTGCCTTAGTAATAACTGTGTATAACAACAATGTGTATATCATTACTTCTTGGCTATTTTATTTTATTAACTTTTATATTGTGGCTAAAGAACTAATTACATTAGTTATGTTAAGCCATAGAGACGAATGACAACTCTGTGGTTGAGCAATGTAGTCTATAAGTTATATGAGTGATTATTATGTAGGTAGCTTTCTTTACAATTGACTTTTCCTGTATTGTATATATATTCTTCTGGATAAGGTTTGTGTACCACACCTTATATTTACATGAAAGGCTGGATTCAAATCCCATTTTATAATAATTGTGTGACCCTCTGTAAGTCAATTGATTACTGAAAGCCTCAGTTTCCTTATCTTAAAAAATAAAGGACTTAGATTAAAGCAGAAATTCTCAACCTGAGGTTCATGAACTTAAAAACAAAAAACAAATTTGATTTCAATATAATAAGTTTCCTCTATAATCTTATAAATTTTATCTTATGTTTTTGTATTTCTAGCACCTACTAGTATTTGGGACATAGCAGTCACTTAATAAACACTCACTGATTGATGATGAAGTGGCCTTGCTCCTTATATGAAAGATGCTCAAGTGGTCTTATTCTGTACCATTTCCTTTAACATATTGCCCCCTCTGTCATCCCCATTCCCTTATTTATTTTCAACCTCTCCCTCTCTACTGAATCCTTTTCTATCTACAAGTATGTCTATATCTCCCCTATCCTGGAAAAAACCCTCACTTGATTCTTGCATGCTTGATGTCTGTCATCCTATATCTCTTCTGACCTTTGTAGTTAAGCCCCAGCTGTCTACAGTAGTTGCTTTCATTTTCTCTCCTCTTGATCTCTTCTTAATCCCTTATAAGCAGGTCTCCAACCTTATCACTCCATAGAAACTTCCCTCTCCAAAATTACTAATGATTCATTGTTTTTTTCCCCCCTCAATCCTTATTCCTCATGACCTCAAAGCCTTTAATATTATTGATCACTTGTCATCTTTAATATTCTCTTTCCTATAAATTTTCAGGACACTTTTTTCCTAGTTTTCCTCCTACCCACTTGCCCTTTTTCCCCCTCTCCTGTCTTTGCTGGATCTTCATTCAGATCACATTTTCTGTCCATAGCTATCTCTCAGGATTCTATCTGTCCTGGCTCATCTTCTCTCCTCTCTCTATACAACTTTATTTAGTGATATCCTCAGCATCTGTGAGTATAATTTGGCTGATGATTCCTAATTCTGCCTTTCCTGGCCTCTGATTTCATATCTCCAGGTACCTTTCAGACATCTTGAATGGGATGTCCAGTAGAGATCATAGACTCAATGTCCAAATGTTTTGTTGAAAATTGACAGTATTCCCCCCTTCAAGTTCTTTTCACATCGTCTCCTTTCTTTCGATGTTGAACTTCTAGGACAAGTAATTCACTCTTATTGCCTCCATTTCCTATCTTCCCATTTATGATGTAACCCCTTCTAATCTAGTTTTTGGTTTTAGATCACTACTGAAACCATTCTCTCAAAAGCCAGCAGTGAACTTTTAATTAGCTAAATCAAGTGACTCATTAAATTAAACAAAATGGCCAAGGAAAATTAATATTTTAAAATAACTTTTCCTCCACATTCTTTCTTCTTTCATTTTCTTTGACATTATTTTCTCCTATTTTCTTCCTATCTTTCTGACCATTTCTTCACTGGTTCATTGAATATGTGTGTCACTCATCTCTCATCCCATTTCTTTTCTCTTTAACTTGACCTAATTTGATTAATCACTTCCACCTTCTCAAATCTATTTATTAGTTCTAATTTATTTACTCAGCCCCATTTCCCTATCTCCAGCTGTTATTGGAGGATTTGCACCTAGATATCCTATTAGAATCACAAACTCAAGATATTCAAAAGTAAACTCATCAGTCTCCTGCTCCCCAAAACAAAAACAAAGCTTCTTCCCCAATTTTCCATAATAACACGAAGATGACAACACCATTGTCATGCTGGTCACCTAATTTTGAAACCTCAGATTCAATCAGTTTTGTCTCTTCCTTCTCCTTCACCTCACTGATTATAGAGTATATCTATTTTATGTCCAGAATTTTCTCTCCATCTCTGTTCATTTTATCACAATACGACAAGTTTCAACTTCTCATTACCTTTAATATGAACTATTGTAATAATCTTAGTTTCCTTGATTTAAGTGTTTCTGCTTTCTAATCAAGACTATATGCATTTGTCAAATTAATCTTCCTATTTTCAGAGATAACCATATCAGTTATAATCAAAAGCAACCATGGGTTCCTTATTGCCTTATAGAATAAAATATAACCTCCTTAGGTAGCATAGTTCATCATTGGTTCTTGGGAATTATGATTAGTCATGTACTAGAAAGTTCTGATTGAACTCTGTTCATTGCTGAAAATAAAGCTTTTTCTACCTTACGATTTGACTCTTGTTTGACTCTTAAATTGTTAGGATTTAGTAATGTTAATTGTGTATTGATGGAGCTGAAAAGTCCTAGGAAAATGGTACTGAGCTTTTCTTCTCCTACGTCACTTTCTGCCACCTTATCCCTATATTCTGTTTATCTTTTCCCATAGGCTTATATCCATTTATAATTTTCTACAATTATACAATTGGTCCAGAAACATTTAGTATGAAATTTGTGGCATATTACTGCTTTAGTCATTTGTTTCACTTATCATTCTCTTCATGTAAATCTGAGAAAATGAAAAATGATTCTGAATTCTTTTATATCTGAAAACAATAAAGTAAAAATATAATTTTAATCATTACCCAGTAATTATGGCCTAATTTTCCAACTTCCATAAACTTCTAGTTGCAGAAATGTTGTTGTTAATTGTCTCTTTCCAAGCATTAATGTTAAGTGACCCTTTTTGCTTTATGGTTAGTCACAATTTACATCTCTTTTCAGTAAATGGAATAAAATAATGTGCAAATGCTTCAATGCATTTGCAAGAAAAATATTTTCTTTTAATGACTCTTAATGAACCCCTGTTTTATGCAGGGTGTGAAAAGTTGCCAAGATGTGTAAAGCAATTAGGATGACAAAAAGCATGAGTTTTAAAAAGCCATTTCTCTTGTGCAATGTGTGTGAAAATCCAGAATAAGTCCTCAGGGAAAAAAATTAATTTTAATAAGCTTCTCTTCTTGCTTAAAGACTGTGTAAATCTATGTTACAAAGTAGTCTGTAATGCATTAATGGAACAAGGATCCAGTATGATATTATTGATCTTGTAAGAAAAGGATTAATTTCATCATCAACTTGTTAGTATAAACTTTACTGCACTGCTGACAAATATTCTAAAAGCCTTTATGTGGTATGACTTCAGTAAATAAGTATTGTTTTCTCTAAAACTACAACACTGGTTCAAAGAGGAAAACAATAAGATAGTGCATGTCCATTTCTCCATGCTTATTTTGTTCAATGGAATAAGACTTTTATATGATGGGGACTCTAGATTTTTAAAAACAAATTAATTTGCTCTTATATATCTTTGTGCTATAAGTGAGCATATAAGTTACTTTGCTATTTGAGGTACTTAGAAAGTAGTAGACTATTTTGAAGAATCAATAAAAATATAATTTCACATTCATTTAAGGATCCCATTCCAGGAGAATATATATTTTGACTGGGTAAGGTCTAGATGAAAGAATTGAGAGTCCTTAAAAAGTAGGCAAAATCTTCTATTTAATATATAAAGACTTCCACAATATGACTCCAGTCCATTTTTCCATGCTTATTACTCATTGCTCCCTGTCACCAACTATTTATTCAAGCCAAACTAGACTACTTATTGTTTATGGACAGAATATTCTATCTCCAGTCCCCAGACCTTTATAGGTTGTCTCCATGTTTTAGATGTGCTCTGCTCTCATATAGGAATCTCTTGATTCTTATATAAATGAACTGCTATTTAAGGAGTTAATGTAATTTATGTGGATGAAAAACATACATTTACAACAACATCAAAGGCAGGAAAGTCAGAATGAAAATGATGGTAATGGCTTTTTAAAAAACCTGGCTTCATAAAAAAATACTTACAGAAGGCAGTCTTGTAATACTGCCTATTGTTGCTAATATTCTGTTAGAACAAGATGACCATGATAATTTTTTTATATGAAATACTCAAGTTCACTATAATTGGGATATGAAAAGGAGGACATGGTTTAAATAATCATGACATATCTGCACAAGCTATTCATCATTCTGAAAAAGAGAAAATTATGATAGATGGATCGAAAGGAAGGTGAATCATGACAGTGAGAGGGAATTAGGAGCTTGAGAAGAATTGAGAAGTTTCAAATCATCTGTTCTGGGGAACATGATAGGGAGTCAATCAGGGATAAATAAAAGAATTGTCAAGTGACAAGGAAGACCCAGTTATGATTAGAAGGCATAAAATTTTAGTGGTACTTGGTCAGTAGTTTTTCCTAATTTTTTTTTTCCCAGCAGCATCTGACTACTTTCAGGTAAGAGGATAGGAGGAATAGGGCAGGGAATATGCAAAGTTGAGTGGTAACATGTCAGACATTCTCTAGCTACCTCTAGAGTTCCCACCTCTTATCTCCTATACCCCCTCCAAAATGAAGAGTGAGACATTAAAGAACAAAAATTAATGAAAACAATAAATACTGGGTAAAGAGAGAAGTGAGAGATAAATTGATAAATTGAGAGAATAAATAGTCAGTTGATGGTCAAAATAATTATGAAGAATAGAATTAGGAAAAGTAAAATGATGGGAAATTATGGCCATAGAAGAACTTTAGAGTCCAGAATCTTGAAGGAGGAGATTTTTGAGTGATGGTGTGGTCTAATTTTGATAGTATATCACAAAATAGAGGGCAGATAGAGGTCATAGGGATTAAATTTTTAAAGGAGCCTTAAGGAATAAGCATTAGAATGAACTATGTTGAGATTTTTTGTTGAAGCAATCTCACAATTGAAATATTGAAATAGAGACATGTGATAAACAAAATATGTATAACTGCACTTTTAATGAAAACAAATTCAATCTTTATTAATTAGAAAAATAGCTGAATTAATTGGAGTATATTAACATAATGGAATGCTAGTATGACCTAAGTGAATAGGAAGAATTCAGAGAAACATGGGAAGACTTATATAGAGTAATATGGAACAAAGAAAGCAAGAACAAGAGAAAAAATGTACATCATGACTCTAAATGTTAAACATTTTATTTTAACTACTATGAATAGTGAGTGCTGGTTCCTGAGAACAGAAAATGAACCACATATTTCTTTTCACAATAAAGAGGTGAAGACCCGTAGGTATGGAATGTTGCATAATCTGTGAGAGAAGACTGTTTTGTGGGTTATGTAGCTTAACTGTTTTCATCATTACCAGAGAGAGTTCATCATGCAGTTAGGGGATATCATTGTGTTGTTTAAAAAAAGAATTAAAAAAAGATTAGTGTATGAGAAAAAAGAACATGATAGAGGGAATTGTGTAAATAGGGATCTATGCAATATATGTCAACATCTTTCAAAGACTATGATTTGTTCCTCTTGAGAATGGCATCTGGGCAAATTAAAAAAATCTATCCCTAGTCTTACGGAAGTGTGTAAGGTGAGAGGTTAAATAATTTGCTCATAGACACATAACTACCAAGGATAAGAAGCAGGATTTTAATCTAGTTCATGCTAACATCAAGTCTAGCAATCAATCTGCTATGCCAAGCTGTTCTTTTGGTTTGGACTCTAAAAGGATAAAAATACCTCAGTAATGCTAGAATTACAGAGCTCATGATTAATGGGCATTACAGATATTCTCCTTTCTGTTATGGAAGAAATGAAGTTAACTTTAAATGTTTCTCTGGTAATGTTTGAATCACTGGAAGAATAGCAATATTAATAAGAACAGTAACATACAAATAAGAAGAACAGTAAAATACAAATAAGAACAGTAAAATACAAGTAATAAGAATAGTAATACAAATAAGTTGTTTTATCAAGTTGACTCCAAAGAGAATTTGACTCCAAATTCAGCATTCAATCCAATACTAGGGGATAACTCTTGTTAGAGTGGTTGTGAAGCTCAAATAATAATGTATGTAACATGCTATATTTACAGCAACACCTCCATGATTCAGAGGTCATTTATCTGACAGTTTCAACTACTCATTACACAGCCAGAAAACATGGATATTGGACTGAGCCACAAATGTGAGCTAAATCTGGCTTGGGCACTAACAAACTCTGTGACCATGGGCAGGTCATTTGTTCTCTAGGACTGGGTTTCCTCATATATAATATTGAGAGAATGAACTATAGAAGGGTTTACCAGTTTTAAAATCCTTAGCTTTCAAATTGGTTAGTATGTGTCTGGGTGGAGGGGGATTAAGGTAATGTGAAAAGGGAAAAAAAAAACAGGTTTGGGAGGAACAGAAATGTAGGAACAGGAAGAATGGAAAGGGTGGGTCAATTTTATGTGGTGATGAATTTTTAAAAATAGAGATTTTTCATAGAAAAATGTTTAGGCACCAATAAAAATTTTACTTTGAATGAGCACTTTAGAAACACAGGATTATATCTCTAAGATCTCATTCATGTATAATCTCTTACGATTCTATTATTATAGAAGGTAGCAAGAAGGGGTTCCAATGTATATATATATATATATATATATATATATATATATAAAAAATGTGTGTGTGTGTGTGTGTGTGTCACAAAGACACACATTTAGAGTGGGAAAGGATTTTAAAGTTCACCCAGTTTATTTAATCCTTCAGTTTTACAGATGAGAAGACTAAGGCAAAAATGGTAACCTAACAGCAGTTTGTCCACAATCATATGAGCAGAAAATGGGAGGGCCTGATTTTGAATTCATGTTCCATGACTTAAATGTCATTGCTCACATATATCATTCTGCCTCTAATTTTACATGGTATTAATACTCATGAACCTTAAAATTCATAGGAAAACCCCTCAGATCCTTACTTAAAATCTTCTTACTCCTATTTTAGACATAACATTTTAGCAGTCTTGCTCGTCTGTTTTCCGAGCCTAAAATAGATTAGCAACAGCAAATGAGACAAAGGGGAAGTGCAAGAGGCAGACATGCTAACAGCAGCAAGAAGTGACAATCTGATATTGAGGGGAAAGATAGAAAAACTATAAAAAGAACATACAAAAATGATTTTTTTAAAAATTGCAATATCTCTCAATAAATGATGGTAGTTAATGACAAAAGGAACACTAAATTGGTTCCCCTCTTATCTGGAAAAGTCAATTATTTTACTTGTTCATAAACTTTGTACTATCAAATTCCTTATTTCTTAAAATTCCCAAACAGATAAAACTGATTTGTCTTTTCTTTCTTCTTGCCTCTTACTCCTCCCAATCTGGGTATCTTTCTTCTCCTAAACTCACTAAAGTTACTACTGCCATCTTTGTTAAGATCCATGCTGTAAGCAAGTTGGTCAACATGAGCATCCTCCATGTCAATGTTATGTAGTGAGAACAAAAGTTTCCACATGGCACAAAATTCATCCATGGAGATCAGACCCGATTGATCTTTTTTGATGATGTTGAATATGATCTTCAAGTCAGATCTGTATCTGACAAAGGTTTCTAACATCCCTGATTTAGCCAATTGTGGAACTTTATGATAGACAGATCCTTAAATATGTATTATAACATGTCCATTTTCAATCAATTTGACCAGTTGAGGGGAACAAAGATAACTGACAGTTGCAAGTCTAAAATACCATCTATAGCTTTTGCCCAGTCACTAAGAGAAATCTTTCCTGTGTAGTTCATATCATCCTCTTGGAAAGCTTTTATGAGGTTAGTTTTCCAGTTAATCATTCCTAAGCTTGAAGGCAGCATTTTCAATGATATTTACCCTTTCATGAAGAGTTTTTCCTTGAATCATTTGGTTAGATTGTTGTAGAAAAACTGAGGGGTCATATCTTAGCTCAGTTTAAGGTAAGCACCTCAGTTGCTGCCTTCTTTATGGTAGATGCAGAAAACACTATGACCAATAGTAGATGTCTAGTTTATATAAATGTAAACTAGACAGTTTCAGACAAATTTGGCAAATATACTGTTAATTACATCTAGTCCAAAATAACATTCTCCTCCTTGACTTGTGTTTGGGTAACAGACCTTTTTTTGCTTTGGGGGTCAATCCAAGTAATATAGACTATTTGGTCCCATTCTTTCTTTTAAAGTTTTTTCATAACTATCACTGCTAGTTAGAGTAAATTCATGAGAAAGATGCTCACATTTTAAATCAGAACCTGAATTGCTGGCATTAGAACTGATCTCATCCTATTTCTTTTCTTTTATTTAAGCATATTCATTTCTGCATAGTCTGCTATTTTCCATGTTATGACCAAAATTTTCAAAACAAAATTTTTATACCATGCTGCTCATATTTTTGCATAATTTCTTTTATGAAGCCCTTCTTCAAGTTCATTAGATAATCCTCATGATTCTCTCTGTTGAATTACACATCGAGAGAGAAGAAGAAAGGAAAATGGGACTATCTGTGCTTCAATGGAATTTTCTCTCTAACCATAAAATCACCATTGAAAACATATATGTTAATCCCTTAGAGGATACCATTCTTGCAGAAGATTAAAAAAAGAGGTTATCAAGTTTCCCATGGATATCATCATCACTCCCTTGGTTGTTGTAGATGATATATGAAAGATATTTGGCAACTATCTCAAGGCTTCTAGCTTCTAGTAATACTTGTAAAATATGGTGGGCAGGTAGTATGTTTTTACTTGAAAGAATAAAAAAAGTGTGAAATCAGCAAAAGTGAGAAGGAATCTTAGCCAAGCACCATGATAATTATCTGGTATGTCTATTATATATATAAGAGTTTCTAGGCATGATTTTTACTTTGCTTAATTGCCAAAAAAAAAACCCACCAAATTGAGGCAGATTTTCTGAACTGTCGTTCTTGAATTATGCATAGTTTTCCAGTATGAAAAAGGAAATGGTTAGTTGCATTTGATCTTGTTCATCTGCATACTCAATGGATACAAAGATGTCCAAGTCTTGGTGCATCCTTCATTTTAATCAAACCTTTTAACAACAGTATCATTTCTAAATGAGAAAAGCCACCTTCACTGAGTTCCTGGAAGTTCTTTTTTTAGGAGTCCTCAAGATATTACCTTTTGGTGTATTGTAGCTTTTATGCAAAAAGGCTTTATTTTGGTCTTTTATTCTCATTAACTTTAGGGACCCCATTTAGTTTGTAATTCAGTAGTCATCATATGGTGGGGAAAACTGAAATTAGTAGTGTCATATTGCACACAATAAATGTTTGAGGACACATGACTAAAAGTTAAAAGTTAATTGAGATCCCATCTTTAACTATTAATGGGGATTCATAGTAGAATTGAAATGTACCTGGCAAGACACTGGCCTCCTGGCTGTCCCATGAATAAGATACTTTCTCTCTTGACTTCAGATCTTTTCTCTTACTGTTCCCCCATGCCTAATCTCTCTAACTCTACCGACCTCTCTATATTCTTTTTAAGTTCCAACTAAAATCCTACCTTCTAAAGAAAGCCTTCCTCAATTCTCTCAATCCCAGTGCCTTCTCTCTTTTATTTCCTACTTATGTTATATATAGTTCATTTTGTATATATTTGTTTGTATCCTGTCTTCCCCATTTGATTGTAAGTTTCTTGAGTGCAGGGGTTGTCTTTTATCTCTTTTTTTGTGGCACATAGTATGTACTTGATAAATATTTATTGATTGATGATTAACAATCAATGAATCAATTAAGTGTCTCTTGGAAGGAACAAAGTATAGCAATAGGCAGCATGCTAGGTACTGGGAATAAAAAGACAAAAATGAAATGGTTCTTGTCCTCAGGGAACCATTATTCTAGAAGGGGAATGACAGTAGGGATTTTTTAGCTTGATGTAAAAGTGTATACATTTCAGTTTGACTTTAGGAACATCATCATATTGTACAGTTTCATATAGATTATTTCCCCAAAGTGAACAACCCATTTCCTACTTCTTTCCTATTTATCCCCCAGGAAGACCTTTATCAAATATTTATCAAATTTAGCCTCCTATACTTACTAGCTGCGTAACCATGAGCAAATCACTTATTCTCTATTTGTCTCAGTTTCTGAAACTGTAAAATTGAAATAATAATAACACCTACATCACAGGGTTGTTGTGGGGGTCAAATGAAATAGTATGTGAAAAATATTTAGTACTCTGCCTGACATACAAAAGGCATTTAATAAACATATATATTTCCTAAAACATATAAAGTAGATTCAGTTTAAAAAGGCAAGGGAATATAGAATTAAGTTCCTAGATTTAGGACTAGAAGGAGTAAGAGAGGCCATAAACTCTATAAAAGTTATAAAGTTTTTTTTAGTTTATAGATGAGGAAACCAAGGTACAAAGAGGTGTGTTCAGGACACAAAGCTTGTAACTGTCTGAGGTATGAATTCCAGTCTCTTAAATCTAGTGCCCTAGAGAATCATATGAGAAAGGATGGTAATACAAAAGAGCTTGGTCCTTTAAAAAGGTAATTTTTTTTTATAAAATGCTAACTACTTCTCAATCTCACTGTTCAATAAATGAGGTATTACTGAATAAAGAGTATTTACATCAGAAACCTAGTATTTCACACCTACCTCCTAATACTTTAAAAAAATTTAAATGTGGCTTGCATCACACATAGATTTTGTCATTTTTACTTAAAAAAGTTCTCCCTCTCCTCTCTTCTCTTTTCCCTCCCCTCCCCTCACCTCATTATAGCTGAAGAATTGAGGAGAAATGTGGGAACTAACTTATTCAGGGGGTATACTTAGCATTGAAACTCAGACTAGAAACCAGGTATCAGGAGATGTCCATTCCCCTGATTTATTTACCAGTCATAGTTACCTGGCTGACTTCCTCTTCTTTTTGGGGGGAGGTTGGCAGGGCACAAAAGTACTATTTTATGAGTTATAAGAAACTCCTTAGTTTTTGAAGATGTTCAATGACATATGTCTTGACTTGGGTGTACATTGGATTTTAATGAAGCAGAGTTGCATAAAGTAATTTGCTGGTGATACACAGTTAATTGTGTTGGAGATAGGACTTGAATAGAGGTGTTCATCAGTCCAAACCTATATCTACCATAGGATTCTCTGCCTCTTATTGTTTACGATTTGGTATATTTTCATGCAAAAACAAATTATTTTTAATTTATTATATATTAGTAACTTGGTATATCATGACACATTAATACATGGCACATACTAATGTTGTGATAAATTCAATTATTTTTCCTTATAATTAGTAGGCCTAAGTATTCCATGACTACCCATTTTGGTATCAGTTTGGTTTGTTATTCTCATTAATTTTGCAGATGTCAGGTGCCAAGAAATTTTGTAACTCTCTGTTAAATCACTTCCCACATAAGGGATAAACAGGTCCTGCCTGTGTATGTGTCTCCTGGCAGATATATTTGTGGTGGAAGAGGGATAAGGGGCACTTAGAAGGGTTATAAAAATAGTACTCTGAGAACATGACTGTTTGTCAGGTGCTAGAGGCCGAAGGAAAGGAGATAGGATTTACAGAGCAGTCTTTTCCAGTCTTTCCCTCCCCAGCTGCTACAGGATGGTGGTGTTACTTAAAATATGGTGCCAATATTGAGAGCATTAAAAATAAACAAACAAAAATGTCTCTCAAATCCAAGGACCAGGTGGGAGTAAATGGCATTTTTTCCCATAGCAGCTTTTATTTTCTCCCTCTGCTTTTATTGCTGACTATAAGTTAATGAAATCTTTGAACTTTTTTTTTAAAGAAAATCATGAACTTGATGAATATTTCCTAAAAAGCAATATGATATTTTTTTTCCTAAGGCTTCTTATGTGTATCTCTCTCCAAGTTCACATGTCTTAAGGAATGGGTACCTAAATTCTCACATTTATTTAGGAGGCAATGTGATTAAATTTAAAAAAAAAAAAAACACTGGTTCTGGGTTCAACTCCATCTGTGTGACCTTGAACAAGTCACAGTGTCCCTGGTTCATTTCTGAAAAGCAGGGAGTCGGAATCTTTGCAGTTCCTTCCAGCTTATTATGCTGTCTTTTTCTCTTTTCCCAAAACTTTCTCAGTAAAAACTGGTTGGAGCAATGTGGTCCCAGTCTTTGGATGCATGTAAAATAAGATTTAACTGACTCAGGGACAAATATTGTTTCTAGACTCATATACTTGCTTGCTGTGGCATAGAATAAATTTTCTTGAATCTCTGCCCTTTGTTCCTCAATAGGCAACTCAGAAAATATTCATATTTTCTTTTTGTAAAAATAATGTTTTATTCCTCCCCTTGTTATATATCAAGAATTTTTAGCATTCATTTTTACAAGATTTGGGGCTTTAGTTTTGTTTTCTCCCTTCCTCCCTCTTACCCCTTCCATCTTCTAATGATGGTGGGCAGTTTAATACCCTCCTTTTCAGTGGTTGAATTTTTTGCCCCATAAGTAAAAGGGAAGTCTTTATATTAATACCATGTCAGCTCTTAATAATATAGCACCTTCTTACCTTCTTCCTAAGGCTATGGTGAGGATCAAATGAGAATATTTGTAAAGCACTTTATAATCCTTAAAGCACTATATAAATGCTAGTTATTATTAGTAATACTATAAGCTTGAACTCTGAGTGACTTTGGTGGCAGGGGAAGGTGGGGGAGCTTGGATGGAGCTTCTGCTGTCTGTCTATACCATTGCCCTCTTTCTTTAACTGTTGTCCCCATCTGGCATTATTTTTTGGGAATAGATCCTTCCTTTACTCCACAATCTTCTCAGAAGAAGCCACAAGTCTTGATCTCCAGTTAAAAAACCAAACAACTCTAGTCACCAAAGCATAGTAGAGGAAGGAAAGAATGCAGGAATAAAAGTTTACTTATTGTCAAATAGCCTCAGTCTTAGGTCATCTGTCAATTCGAGGTCAATGTTATAACTCTGAATAGCAGACCATTGAATAAGTAAACATATCTTTTCCTTATTAGCACAGCTGGATGGCCCCATCTGAAATTTCAGTGAGGAAATTGGGAGAGGAACTTAAAAAAAGATTTCATTGAGGCCTCCTTTCCCTTACACATCAGTTATCAAGTCTTTTGAAGTTATATCTATAATATTTGCTATATACTTCTTTTCCTCTCTACCCTAACTTTTACTATGCTCACTCAAGCCACCATTGCTTCAAAACTGCACTATTACAATAGCCTTCTAAGTAATTTTGTCTCTAGTCTCTCTTCTGTCCCAACCATTCTTAGAATTTTTACCTCTACTGTTTGAGTAATTTTCCCAGGGCTCTATTTTAATAATATTAGTGTACTATTCATAAATTTTCAATGGCTTCCCATTATTTATACATAAATATCTTACTCTAATCCTTTACAATCTGCCTTCAATTTGCTTTTCCATACTTATTTCATATTACTTCCCTTTATGATCCAATAAAACTGGACTGATTACCATCCACAGGCTTGTCCTGATTTCTTTCATTACTGTGCCTTGGATTGTTCCTTCCTAATAAAGGGGAATAACTTTCTTTCTTTCTTTTTTCTTTTCTTTTTTTTTTCCTGAGGCAATTGGGGTTAAGTGACTTGCCTAGGGTCATACAGCTAGGGAATTTTGTGTCTGAGACCAGATTTGAACTTAGGTCCTCCTGACTTCAGGGCTGGTGCTCTATCCACTGTGCCACCTAGCTGCCCCATAACTTTCTAAGGATAACTTAGAAAGGATTCCTTCTCAATGCTCCAACTTCATCTTTTGAAATCCCTTCTTTCTTTTTTTTCCAGCTTTAATCTATTGTAATTGTTCAGAAAGATTTTGTTGAATTTATTAGCCATTAGGCAAGTCCACAGCTATTTTATGATCCTAGACTGATAACTGGGTGAGGAGCTGGGGGTACTGATATTACTTACTGCTTATCTTGAGTATTTATTTTAAAAAATTAAAAAAAAAAACTTTGACCTTAGAAAGTTATTTCCCAAGAGAGAAGCTTGAGATGTAGAGTAGATCATGAAACAAAAAAAGATCCAAGAAAAAAATATTGATTATTGTCTGGGCCTAAGAAGTATCTTATCATATTCTTAATGATGATGGGTGGGTCTCAGACACAGCAACCAAATATAAGGGCAAGTAAAGCAGTGGTTCTCAAACTTCCCTTCCCCTCCAATAGTACAGTATTACTCATCTTGGGAAATGGCACATGTTATAGGAGAGTGAAGAAACTTAAAACCATATATAAAATTTCAAAATAAGTTCCATACAAGTCATGGTCAAACCCATTAAGGAACTCACAGCACTCTGTGCCTCAGTATATATGCTTTGAGAACCAGTATGTTCTGAAGATAGGGAGAAGTCTATAATGGGGGTAGGGGTACAACTTGAGCAAAGCAGATTCATTGGTAGAAATTTAGACAAGAAGATACAGAGTATTCTAGAGAATAGTCAAAAATAATAGCTTTTATATAGTGCTTTAAGGTTTGTAGAGTACTTTATAAATATTCTCCCATTTGACTGTTACAGAAACTTTGTGAGATAAGTGCTATGACTATTCCCATTTTACAAAGAAAGTAACAAAGGCTGAAAGAGGTTAAATGATTTCTTCAGGGTTACATACTTAAATGTTTGAGACTCAATTTGAACCAATATCTTCTTGACTGTAAGTCCAGTATTCTACCCACTGAGGTATCTAGTTGCCTTTTGTCAAAGTATTAGTCAGAGGTTTTTATATTTGGGTCCATGAAATTCTTTTTAAAATGAATTTTAATATAAGTAGTTCCCTTTCAATCCTACATATTTTATTTTTTGCATTTAAAAATTATTCTTAGAAGAGGTCTATAGATTTTACCAAACTGTGTCAGAGACCCAACATAAAACTGTTAATGATTGATTGGGACATAGAATCAAGGAATCATCTCCAGAGCAATGGCTTCTATGATCATGTAAACCACAAAAATGAACAATCACTTCAAATAACCAAAATAGTAAGAATAGAACTATGAGAGAGAAGACATTTCTAGACCTAACCAAGAGAACCTCCAGAAGAGAATATGCTAGAAAGAATGGATAGCCTCAAGTCCAGAGGAGAAATGCTTAGGCTAAAGTTTCTTTATCATTTAAAGAACTAGGTTAAGATCAGAGCTTGCCTTTGTCCATTACTAGGAACCAGGGAAGGTTCACTGTAGGGAGCTGTAAGGGAATGTTTAGACCAGAAGACTTTCAGAAATAGAACAAAAGTTTTGGGAAACTGATTTCAAGAGAAGTGGATTATTTATAGCTTTGTCAAACTGAATCCATTGGCTAATAGCTTACAACCAAGATAACTTAAGGATCTTTAAGATCATTGAGTCTAACCAACTAATTTAAGGAATTTATGATTCTCCAATATTTTAAGTTTGTACTATACCTCAGTCATTTTAGTCATTTAGCATCTTGTCCTGCTCTTCATGACTCCATTTGGAGTTTTCTTGATAAAAATAATGGAGTGGTTTGCCATTTCTCTATTCAGCTCATTTTACAGATGAAGAAACTGAGGCAAATAGCATTAAGTGACTTGTCCAGGGTCTCATAGCTAGAAAGTGTCTAAAATTGTATTTGAACTCAGGAAGATGAGTCTTCTTGACTCTGGGTCCAGTTTCTATCTACAGACACCTAGCTGCTTCCTTCAGAAGTTCTATCCATTCATTCATTGAAAAAGCATTTAGTTACTGGTATCATATAGATTACTGTTTCTGTGAACTTAAAGTAAATATAATCATTTCTACACTGTGAGATATTTGTTTCTAAAAAATACCAAGCCATGCAAATCAAGGAATAAAAAGCACAGGGCTTATTAGAAAAATAGCATTGGAACACAACAACCAAAAACTTCATCAGTGACAAATTAAAAAGATAGGAACCTAATAAAAACAATAATGTGATTTTTTTACATATAAAATAGAAAATGGTTAAGAACTACAAAAATGCTACAATAAATAATGATGATATCTCTGACCTCTGCTGCTCATTTCAGGCTCTCGTTCCCACAAAACTTGGGCTGACAAAATTAAATCACTGCATTAGCCCATCTCTGGGATGGGGGCCTTGATCATGGTAGAAGGTGGATCTCCTTAGTACACAGCTCCTACTGCACCAGACAATGTACAATAAATAGGATACTTTACCTTGAGAAGGAATTGAAGTTTACTAGTGGTAGTAAGTTTTGCATTGAATTAGAAAGGTGGCAGTGATTCAGATTTCTGTATTCTCTTCATGCTTCTTCCAGCAACAGGGCTTGAATTTGAATCCCACCTTAGTCACATATTGGCTCTATGACATCAAACAAATCAACTGGCTTCTCACAGACTCTTTCTTTATCTGCATATTAATAGCATATATCTATGTTGAGAGATTCAATGAGATAATATGAGAAGACATTGAAGGTCTCTATAAATTCCTGCTGTTGTTATTGCTATTAGCTCTCCCTCTATGACCCCTTTCCTAAACCTATTCTTTGTCTTCATCATGACCTTCTGTCCTTCCACTCTCTGTTCTGCTAATCTACCATACTTTTCTGGCTTCACTTATTTCTTCCAAAGTTTTACCCTCTACAAACCACCTATTTGATTGGATCACACAGATTATTACCTTCTCTCTTCCTTCTTGCATGCTAGTGAATACTCCTGGGAAAAGTAACATAACCATAGCAACTGGGCCCATCACAAATTTTTTAGATAACCTTAGCTAGGTCTTTGTTACCACATAGAAGTTCTTTTGTTCCATGATTCTCTATCACATCTTCAAGCTGGGTCTTTTCTTAGGTCTTGTTCTCTAAGCAAAAAATGTTGCCTATTTTACTGAGAAAACTAAATATATGTATGATGAGCTCCCTTTTCTTTCAAGCCAACAACTCCAAACTTTTGTTTCTACATCATTTTCCTGTTTTCTCCTTCTTTAATTCAGCCTCTGAAAAACAGAGAGCTCTTTCTCTTGCCTAGTATAAACCTTTCTATTTGTATCCTCTATCTCATCCTTTTAAAGTTTGCTCCTTTGATCATTCTCTTTCTCTCTGGTAGAGGCAACATCCTAATGTTTGCCTTGCTCAGGGGATGAAAGGCTCAAGTTGTTAATATTACTTCCTGGTCGCTTGAGTACAAAAACCTGCCATGAGGAGCTCCAGCTGCTCACTCTGATTCTCTCTCTGAAAACTAAGCACAATTCGTGCTTAGGAGCTTGATTTAGCTGAATCAACTCTTCTCTCAAGTATTGTAAATCTTCTATTGACTGTTCAGTGACATACAACTCATCTCTGTCATTCTAAAAACCAATCCCCCCCGAAAACAAAACCAGAACCTTTGTTTGACCATGTCATCTGCTCACAATGTAATACTCTCTCTTTCTCTTTACAATCGAGTGAAAAAGGGGATAGGATCTGGAGTCAGAAGAAATGGGTCTGAATTTCATTTTGTCTACTTATAATATACTACCTTTGTGACTTTGAATCAAGTCCCTTCACTTTATAGAGCCTCAAGTTCTGAATCTGTAAAGTGAGTGTGTAAATACAGTGACTTCTTTCTAGTCATTAGGAATATAAAATTGACATCTCTTAAGAGAATGGATGGGAAATAGGAGACTGGAAGCAAAAAGACTAATCAAAAGATTGCTGAACTGACAAAAGATGTTAAGATCATAAACTGCTTTAATAGTTATGCTGTGAGTGAAGAGAAAGGAATAGAGGTATGAGTTTAATTTGAGAAGTATAATTAATAACTGACTGAATATTAGGGGCAAAGGAAACAGAAGAGTCCAGGTGATTGAAGGTTGTAAACTTGAGTTTATAACCATAATGTGATGCCCTCAACAGAAACAGGGAGATTTGAATGAAGAATGTCTTGGAGGAAGGATAAAATAAATATTTCTGTTTGGACCATATTGAACTTGAATTGCCAACAGGACATTTAAGTGGGGTTATTCAGAAATCCAAGTCTGGATCTGGGAATATTGATTAAGATTTTAGATCTGACTTTGAAGAGATAGATAACTGAACCTTTCAGTGCTAATGAGATCAGCAAAAGAGAATACAAAGAAAATAGAGTACCCAATACAGAGTCAGGAGGGACACAAGTTCTGGAGGTAAAATAATGATTACAATGACACTTTAAAGATACAAATGAGAAAACCAGGATAGAACAGTTTCATGAAAGCCAAGGAAGAGAGAAGACAGTATCTGAATGATCAACATTCAAAAGTTTAAGTGATAATAGAAAACATGTATATAGTGTTTTAACACTTGCAAAGTGCTTTACAAATATCTCGTTTGATTCTTTTAACAGGTGCTATTATTGTTTCCATTTTACAGAAGGGTAGAGTGAGGCATTCATTCTAACTTCCTTAGGTAAGAGGAAAACTTTTTTTTTAAAGTATACTTTATTTAGCAGTTAAAAAGTGGCTGGTAACCTTTGAAACAGTAACATTATAAACCTCTATGGACTATATATTGCAATTAAACTAGTTACTCATGCTTTTTCCTAAATTTTACCTTTCATCTTATGCCTTTGCACAGACTGTCTCTTATGCCTGGAATATTCTCCTTTACTTTTATTTCTTAAAATCTCTAGCTTTCTTCAAGAAACAAGTCAGGTACCACCTTTTTGCAAAGTTTTTTTTTTTTCCTTCCAGACCTCCCCAGTTATTAGTACTCTGTATTTCAAATTATCTTAACAGCAAGTAAGATGTTTGCTCTTTCAGTGCTTCATTTTGACTTCTGCACTCCCAACCCCTCACACAAAGCTTTGAACAGTCATCAAATGATGTTTACTGAATTGAACTGATTAGCATTAAGAGATCAGTAAAATTGAGAAATAAACATTTTAACCCCATTTTTTTAGATCACTAGAACAAAGTATACAAATAGAAAGTTGCTTTGCCTTCAACCAGCTTGCATTATGTTCATCTCCAAGTGCAGTTATTTTAAAAAAGTTCTTTTATTATTTTGACTAGTTTTCAAGACTTGGAAAATATAATGGCCAAGTTCAGCAAGTTGAATATGAATACTGGATACCAACTAGATACAGAGAAAATGCATTACTGTTTTGGGTGGCACTACTAAATATATTTTCTAAACACAAACCAGACTCATGATATATATTCAGTGTGTCTCATTTACAATGTAGGGGGAATCTTAGATTCTGTAGCATTTGACCCATTGCTGTTGGAATAAAATTCTCAATTAGCCTGTAAAGAAAATCTTATGAACAGTTTCCTTGGGGGAAAAAAGGGTATTCATCTGCTGATTTTTTAGCTATATCTACATAATGCAAAAACATCTGGTTAGTTCTGTCATAAATTCAGTTGCAAATTAAAACCATTTGTTTGACTTTGTCTCAGCTAAATGTCTGGGTGATGGATTGAATTTCTCAGAATTTAGTAAACAGAAGATGATCTTTCAGACTATGAAGATAATTTATATAAAGATGACAGAATAGACCCTTACTTTTTCTTTATAATAATGGAGAGAAAGACTTGGGAGCTATTGGTTTAAATGGAAGCTAAATAGGTAGATTTCAGGAGAATAGAAGCATCTAGGTGATACAGTAGATAAAGTACTAGACCTGGAGTCAGGAAGACTTGAATTCAAATATGTCCTCAGATAATCCCTAGCTATATCAAGTAAATAATTTAATCCTACTCTGCCTCAATTTATCAATCTGCAAAATACGGATAATAAGAGAACATACCTGTCAAGGTAGTTGTAAAGATCTAATAAGAAATTTATAAAGCACTCAGCAAAGTGCCTGGAACACATCAGGCACTTAATAAATGTTATTCAGTTTCTTCATCTACAAAAAAGAGACAATATTTGTAACCAACTTTGCAAACCTCAAAATCCTTTGTCATTTACTAATCATTCTGGAGAAGTTCCTTGCTTTCTTGGGGTTAGTTTTTTTAATCTATAAAAGGTAAGTATTTCTTCAGATGACCACTGAGATTCCTTCTATCTCTAAATCTATGATTCTATGTCCTTCCCTCACTGTTTTCTTTAGACTAAACACACGCAGTTCTTTCAACCTGTCTTCATGTGATCCCTTCTTTGTTCAAGTTGCCCTTCTCTGGAAAAATCCCAACTAGTCAATATCCATCCTAAATGGAGTATACAGAAATGAAGATGATTCTTCTCATATGATGTGATCAGAGCAGAATTTCATAAGGTTACCATTCACTTCTCTCTCACAATGTAATATAAGATTGCATGAACTTTTGGGGGCTACCATATGATAATTCAAGAGTCTGTGAACTTGATTTTTTTTAGTTATTTAATTTCAAAATATATTCATAGTTTTCTACATTCACCCTTGCAAAACCTTGTGTTCCAGTTTTTTTCTCCCTCCCTTCCTCCCACCCTAGACAGCAAGTAATCCAATATGTTAAACATGTGTAATTCTTCTATACATGTTTCCATAATTATCATGCTGCAGAAGAAAAATCAGATCAAAAAGGGAAAAAAAAACAAAAAAAAAACCCAAGCAAACAACAACAAAATAGTGAAAATAATATATTGTTATCCATACTCAGTCCCCACAGTCCTCTCATTGGATGTAGATGGTTCTTTCCATCACAAGTCCATTGGAACTAGCCAAAAGAGCCATGTCCAACAGAATTAATCATCATATAATCTTGTTGCCATTTACAATGTTCTTTTGGTTCTACTCACTTCACTTAGCATTAATTCATGTAAGTCTCTCCAAACCTTTCTGAAATCATCCTGATTGATCATTTCTTATAGAACAACCATATTCCATAATATTCATATACCATAACTTCTTCAGCGATTCTCCAACTGATGGGTATCCTGTGAACTTGATTTTAAAACATTTTAATAATAATATAATTTGTTTCCTTTATAATCCAATTTCATTTTAGAGATTAAAAAGTATTATTCTGAGAAGGGGTCCAGAATCTTTTCTAGACTGCTGGAGGATTCTATTTCCCCAAAAGATTAAGAACTGCTATCATAGTTGATTCATACTGAGTTTTCTATAGAGTTGAGTTCCCTCCTGTCTAAGGTGGGGGGAAGGGAGAGAGAAAAATTCTTTTGAGACAATTTGCATTCTCTTGAAGTTGAACTTTACTTCTTTTTTCCCCATTATATTCCATCTTATTAGGTTTAGACCAACATTATAGCCTATAGTTTTTTTTTTTTTTTTTTTTTTTTGCATTCAGAGTTCCTCCTCAGGGTATATCATTATAGACTTTCTTCTGATTTGAAATTAAATCACTGATGACTACTTGTATCTTCACCAAGAAAAACAAAGAAATGACTGAAAAACAACAAAAGTCAACCAATTCCAAATCTTTAGCTCTTCATCTTATCTACACAAAGAAAATTACAGACTTTGAAAAAGTCTGTTAAAATATAGCATTCTTATTACCATTCAATCATTTAATAAGCACTTAACTATTCTAGGTGTTGGGGTTATAAATAAAAAAAATGAGACAATTCTTGCCTTCAAGGAACTTCATTCTTTAGGGATATGTGTGTGTGTGTGTGTGTGTGTGTGTGTGTGTGTGTGTGTGTGAGGAGTAGTAGTAGTAGTAGTAGTAGTAGTAGTAGTAGTAGTAGTAGTAGTAGCCAAACAAGGGGCTTTTTAATGTAGGCTTTGATCTAGGATCATAGAAATTGTGAGCAGAATTGTAGGGCAATAGATTATCACATTCTTTCAGGTACCAATGGTAATATTGGTTTATTGTTCTGAGAACAAAAACAAGAGGGGGAAAGAGGAAATTGTGCCAGTATATCCACTCCTGTTACCTACCAGTCTAGTAACTCCATGAAAAATTGAATGAAATTGGTTTGCCATGGTAATTGCCACTTTCTCTACAATTTAAATTTTTATTGAGTTACCTAGAGCACTGAGAGTTAAAGGTCTTGTCCATAGCCACATACCTACTATATGCCAAAGGTGACATATTCTTCTTAGTTTTGAGTCCACTATGCCACAGGATACCAAAATGAAATTAGAAACAACTTTTGTCCTTGCAATAATGGAAGAGTGATACACAAAAATAACTATGATGATGGGGTGCAGCTTTTAGGGGAAATATAACAGTGATCCTGAGGTCCTCTAACCTTAGAATGCTATTGTTCTAATCTCTGTTTGCTTCAGTTTCCTCAGTTGTAATATGGGGATAATAATAGCATCTACCTTGAAGAGTTGTTGTGAGGATCAAATTATATAATATTGGTAAAAAGTGTTTAACACAGTGCCTGGTACATAATAGATGCTTATAAATACCTATTCCCTTTCTTTCTGTGTCCTCATCTATAAAAAGAGGAGGTGAACTAGATGATAATAAAATCCTTTCCAGTTCTAAATGATCCTAAGTTAAGGGGAATGAAGTTTTAAGGGGAAAATGAGTTTAGTTTCAGGTATATTGAATTTGAGACACAATTGAGGAGGATGATGTCATTACAGGTACAGAGGTGGTACATTAGTTAGAAATATCAACAGAACATGGTAAACAGAATATCCCTGATTCAAAAGCCAGAAGAAAAAAGAAAAACAAATATTTGGGAAGATGATCAGTAGATAATCACAGGGGAAATGAACATAGAAGAGAGCACTACATTTAACCAATCTGATTTTCACTTTAATCTTATCAGACTAGGTTAGCAAAGCTATTTATAAAAAGAACAAAATATGGAGGAGGAAGATGAATCACCAAAATAGATCATCAATCTCTAATTAACATGAAGTAGACTTTGATCAGGAATAATCATTTATAATATCATCTGAATTCAAATGATAATTGAATCCATCCACAAGAATGGTAAGATTATCATCTGATAAAGGAAAAAAATGATAATTATCTTCTAAAATGCCACTAGAACCAAATATCTAAGAAATCAGAGCATACTGTATTGAAAAGTCTGTAAAATCTGTACAGGAACCTCACATAGAGGGTGATGCAACATCATGTCCCTTGACGTAGAATTAATGAAAAGAACTTGCCCGTGGCAGTAAGAGAATCTGTACTTCTCAATGATATTTCAGAAACATTGTAGTCTTTGATATCTATCATTTCTTTTGTAAGATAGCCCACTGAGTTCTCCTTGTCTATATGCTGGCAGCTGTTTCAGCTGATTGATGTTTAAAGGTTGCTTATGAGGACACAGGCTGTTTCTCTCTGGTTTAGCTAATCTCTTGTTTAGTATCCTGAGCTCAATTTTCTTGACCTCTGAAACAGTGCTATTTCAGAAAGGTTTGTGCAACTTCGAAGTTTTGTAGTGGACCTTTTAGGATTTTATTTCTAGTAGTCTTTAAGATCTCAGATGTTAGGACTTACTTTAATTGGATTTTTGTTTACTCAAAAATACAATAATTTAAAATGTATGCTAGTCAGGGAATTATTTTAGCATTTCCAATTATACTGCTTCTAGTGCAGAGCTCTGAGTTTTTTAGAACACTATATTTACCCTAGTAGAAAGAAATGTAAATTTCATAAATAGAAATAAAGTATAGCTTTCCTTTCCTCCATATATGTCCTTTCTCTAAAGTCTTTATTTGTAGCTTCAAACTCTGTCTTCAGTAAATTTAAAGACCATGTTTCTTATTTATGACTAATCAGTATAGAAAACACTTTCAAATGGCTAAAAGATGTTAAGTTGCTGAGAAATGAAAATCTAAATAACATCTAGAACAGCAAATGACGACTAGCTCTAAAAAAGAATAATTAGATGATCTTCAAATGCTTTCTGCAGTTTATCCTAGGCAATACAATTCAATATAATTCAACAAACATTTAACTGAGAGCATTCTATGTGCATAGGCATACAAAGTACATGGCTGATAGTTGTAATTGAATGTGTACAGGCCATAAATGAAATGGCATTCTCCTTCACCCAAGCTGGTCTATACAAAGAATTAGATGAGTGACCTACCCTGTCATCTACAGCAACTTTGAAGTAAGAGAAAGGATACAATAGACTTGGATTTGAGTCCTGTTTCTGACACTTATTAGTTGTTTCCTTGGGCAAGTAACTTCTCTGAACTTCCCTTTTCTCACTACTAAAATCGAGGTAATAATAAGTGACTATCTCCCTTATCAGGTGGGGATAAGAATCAAATGTAAGGCCTTTTATGAATAGGTAATGTTCAGCTATTATATTATTCACCCCTTTTTCCTCCAAGCTGATTTAGGAGATTGGTATCAGCTGGAGGGAAAATATTCCTTAAAAACAGCTAAGGTCACAGCTCCAATTTGGAACTTGTCTGACAGCCTAGAGTAATTTGAATAATCTCATCCAAGTGCTTAGGAAGAATAAATTGGGGAATGGCGCCCTGGGCAAATGTTCCCTTATGTGGAGACAGCATATCCCTGGTTTCAGAAAGTGAAAAGAACTTTGGGGTTTGAGATCCCCTTACTTAAGCATGAAATCAGTGCCAACAATTTTTATGTGGTTCAGTAGGAGGAGCCCTACAAGAATAGAGGATGTCCTCTTCCTCAGAAGTTATCCTACTAGAAGTTCTTAAATCTTTTTCTTTTTTAAATGTCTTCCTTTCCCAGTATGTGAAAGCTTACAGACCCATTCTCATGATGTTTTAAAATGCATAAAATAAAATTCATAAGAGTACAATGGAAGTCACATACTGAAATACAGTTCTTTTTTCTAGCTATCCATCATCACCCAACTTCATGTACTCCAGTTAAAGAAGTCCTATCAACATTTTTCCTGTTTCGGAGCTCCAATACACCTAAAATCAAAGGCATTCTTGAAGTAGAGGCTTCTTCCTCTCCTGATTCCTTTCTAATTGCAAGTACCTCCTCTCAAAATTACTTTGCATTTATTTTATGTCTCCTCCCAAGAGAATGAAGTCTTCTTAAGGACAGAATTATTTTTACTTTTGTCTTTTTATGCCCAGAACTTATCAGTTTCTCTTAGATAGTTGATATTATCTAATGGTGATTGAATAATTGAGTCTGAGGTACTTTATTTCATATGGACAAGATACAATATCTTTTGCTTCTTTTTTATGACTACAACTTTTATTTGGTTTGCTTCAAGATTCAATTCAAGTGTCATATCCTTCAGGAAATTTTTCTTTTTGATCCCCAAAGTATTAGTGCCTAAAAATTATCTTTTATTTACTTATCTATTTACATGCCGTATCAAATCCCCCATCCTTAGATTGTAAACTCTCTGAGAAATATGTATCCTCTTGCTTATCATAGTACCCTGTGTATAGTAAGTTCCAAATAAATGCTCTTCTTGTTACAATACTGACCATAGATGGGTCTCTGGTTTATAACTTCTCTGAAGTGAAGGAAATAATCAAATGTTTAATGGTTAACCTTTTGAGTAGAGATATAAAAATAAATAAGAGTTTTAAATTGTGTCACTATATTCAATTTTGCTGAACAAGAACTTGATGGCTAGATTAGATAAGTGGCTGAGAGTTCTTGAAACTGAGTAACTTTCTTTTTATTTACTAGTAAATTTATTTATTTTTTAATATACATTACTTTATGAATAATATTGGGAAAGAAAAATCAGAGCAAAAGGGAAAAACCATGGACAGATAAAAAAACAGAAAAAAGAAGTGAACATAGCATGTGCTGATTTACATTCAGTCTCCTTAGTTTTTTTTTTTTTTTTTTTCTGGATGCAAATGGCATTTTCTGTCCAAAGTCTATTGGGATTGCTTTGGATCACTGAACAACTTAGAAGAACTGAGTCTTTCATAGTTGATCATTGCACATCCTTGCTGTTATTGAGTACAATATATTCCTGGTTCTGCTTGTTTCTTTCAACATCAGTTCATGTAAATCTTTCCAGGTTTTTCTAAAATCAGTTTGTCATTTTTTTAATAGAACAATAATATTCCATTATCTTCATATTTCACAACTTATTCAGCCATTCCCCAATTGATGGGTGTCTACTCATTTTCCAATTCTTTGCTATGACAAAAAGAGTTGCTACAAACATTTTTGCACATATGGGTCCTTTTCCTTCCTTTAGGATTTCCTTGGGATACAGACTTGATAATGGCACAACTGCATGAATTTCTAATAAGAATATACTTGCTTGGGAGTCTATTTTTATTTTTATTTTTGATAATACTTTTGCTCATGACTATAGGGCAGAATTATAATATATGGCCTACATTCATATTAAATGTATTCTTAGGAAGGTAGTTACAAATTAGGTTATACTTAGCCAGCAACACTTTCTAGCCATGTTGTGGGGGTAGCAGGAGGAAGTAGTGGAGGGAGGGAATAAGGAGGATTGAGTTCCTAATCCTGTCCTAAGTAAGATCCCTCTTCCATGTGTGGTTCCCATTGCATCCTCATCTATATAATAAGGGACCTCGGCAAATAAGGACAGGGTTGACATTTATGAGAAATAATATTAAATATGGCAAATTGCACTATTATTTAGCAAAATAAATTCTTATGATGCACAATTAAGTAAAAAATAAGCCTTGGGCAGGGTAAATTCATACTTCCTACATGATCTTAAATGGTTAAAAACTTGAACAGAATAACTGAACGATCAGCTTCACTTATGAACCATCTTGTCTCATGAGTAACCCACTTCCTGAATTCAAGTTAGGTACCTTGAGAAATGATATGAAGTATTATTATATACATTTCTCTGTCAATGATTGAAATAATTCCCTAATAATTTCCTAAGCATGGAAAATGCCAAACCTAATTGCAAAGAGCAATATATAATTGCTAGATTTGGCTGGATATTTTTATAGTGTTTTATCACTCCCTGTAACAGGGTGAATGACATATAAAATCCAGTGAACATAAATATTACTACTCTTCTCATCCTATTCACTGTTTTATTTACATACTAACTAAATTTACCCATCATATAGTCAGAATGAATTGAGGTGAGACTTGAACCTGTGAGAATTAAGAATTATGAAAGAGGAGCTGCATTATCTTGGTCAGACTAATTATAATATCAATCATTTTAGAAGCATATTAGAACTTCCCAATTTTTACTGCTCTCTTCACTGCAAAATTACTTTGTATATGTATTTTGTAATTTCTTAATTGATATTAATATAGCCCTTCCCTTTCCTCCTCCCTCACTGTATTATCTTCCTTCCCCCACTCTTCTCCTCTCTCCCCCCCCCACCCCCGGAGATAAGTAGAATGTGATTTCTTAGGAAATAGGGACTATTTAAAGTTTTGTTTTTAGTATCCTTCCCATTTAGCAAAGAGCTTGGCAAAAGGAGTTTAAAAAATGCTGTTGAAATGAAAATGAAAGTAAATCCAGGAGAAACATAATATATGAATTTTAGAGGCTACATTCAGATAAGAATTGGGCATGTAAAAACACTTTTGCACTTGTGGGTCCCTTTCCCTCCTCTAAGATCTTCTTGGGATATAAACCCAGTAGAAACAATACTGAATAGAAGGGTATGCACATTTTGATAGACATTTGGACATAGTTTTAATTGCTCTCCAGGATGGTTGGATCAATTCACAATTCCACTAACAATGTATTAGTGTCCCAGTTTTCCCACATCCTCTCCAATATTTGTCATTATCTTTTCCTGTTATCTTAGCCAATGTGAGAAGTGTGTAGTGGTACTTCAGAGTTGTCTTAATTTGCATTTCTCTGATCAATAGTGATTTAGAGCACCTTTTCATATGAGTAGAAATGGTTTTAATTTCTTCATCTGAAAACTGTCTGTTCATATCCTTTGATCATTTATCAGTTAGAGAATGGTTTGAATTCTTATCAGATTGAGTCAATTCTCTATGTTTTAAAGGTCTAAAGAGAGCTTTATCAGAACCTTTGAATGTAAAAACTTTTCCCAGTTTATTGCTTTCCTTATAAATTGATCTGCATTAGTTTTGTTTGTACAAAATAATTTTAACTTAATATAATCAAAATTATCTATTTTTGTGTTCAATAATGAACTCCAGCTCTTTGTTGGCCACAAATTCCTTCCTTCTCCACAGATCCGAGAGGTAAATTCCTTGTTTTGTTTTGTTTTTTTTTTTTTAATTTGGTTATATCACTCTCTATGTCTAAATCATGAATCTATTTCATGGGTTATCTTGGTATACAGTGCTATGTGTGGGCCAGTGTCTAATTTCTGCCATATTAGTTTCCAATTTTCCCAGTAGTTTTTGTCAAATAGTGAGTTTTTATCCCAAAATCTGGGATCTTTGGGTTTGCCAAACACTAGTTTACTACAGTCATTGACTATTTGTCCTGTGAACCTAACCAGTACCAAATAGTTTTGATGGCCACTGCTTTATAATAGTTTTGGATCTGGTACAGCTAGGCTACCTTCCTTTGCATTTTTTCATTAATTCCCTTGAAATTTTTGACCTTTTTTTTTCTTCCAAATGAAGTTTGTTATTATTTTTCTAGATCTGTAAAATAATTCCTTGGGAGTTTGATTGGTATGGCACTGAATAAGCAGATTTTTTTTATTGTCATTTTTGTTATATTCATTTATATAACACTCAGCCAACCCATGAGCACTTGGTATTTTTCCAATTGAGTAGATCTGACTATTTGTGTGGAAAGTGTTTTGTAGTTGTGTTCATATAGTTCCTTGGCATGTAGACTCCCAAATATTTTATATTATTGACAGTTATTTTAAATGTAATTTCTCTTTGTTTCTCTTTCTGTTGTATTTTGTTGGTAATATATAAAAATGTTGATGATTTATGTGAATTTATTTTATATCCTGCAATTTTGCTAAAATTGCGAAGTTTCTGGTAGTTTTTTAGTTGATTCTCCAGGTTTCTTCAAGTATGCCAGCATATCATCTGCAAAAGTGATAATTTGGTTTCCTCATTATCTATTCTAATTCCTTTAATCTTTTTCTTCTCTTATTGCCAAAGCTAACATTTCTAATATGATATTTAATAGTAATGGTTATAGTGGGCAACCTTGTTTCATCCCTGATCTTATTGGGAATGGTTCTAGTTTAATCTCATTACATATGATGATTGCTGATGATTTAAAATAGATACTACTGATCATTTTAAGGAAAACTCCATTTATTCTATTCTCTAGTGTTTTTAATAGGAATGGGTGTTGGATTTTATCAAATGCTTTTTCTGCATCTATTGGGACAACCATACGATTTTTGTTAGTTTGGTTATTGATATAGTTGATTATGCTGATAGTCTTCCTAATATTGAACCAGCCCTGTATTCCTGGTATAAATCCTACTTGGTCATAGTGTATTATCCTGAGGATGACTTTCTGTAATCTCATTGCTGATATTTTATTTAAGACTTTTGCATCAATATTCATTAGGAAAATTGCTCTATAATTTTCTTTCTGTATTCACCCCATCTGGTTTAGGTATCAGTACCATATCTGTGTCATAAAAGGAATTTGGTAGAACTTCTTCCTTCCCTATTTTTTCAAATAGTTTGCATAGTATTGGAATTAATTGTTCTTTAAATATTTGGTAGAATTCACATGTAAATCCATCTGACCCTGAAGACTTTTTCTTAGGGAGCTCATTAATAGCTCGTTCTATTTCTTTCTCTAAAATGAGGCTATTTAAGTAATTTATTTCCTTTTCTGTTAACCTGGGAAATCTATATTTTTGTAGGTATTCCTCCATTTTACTTAGATTATCAAATTTATTGACATGTAGTTGAGCAAAATAACTCTTAATTATTGCTCTAATTTCCTCTTCCTTGGTGAAAAGTTCTCCCTTTTCATTTTTGAAACTAACGATTTGATTTTCTTCTTTCCTTTTTATAATAAAATTAACTAAAGGGCTATCTATTTTGTTGGTTTTTTTTCATAAAACTAACTTAGTTTTATTTATTAATTCAATAGTTTTATTTCAATTTTATTAATCTCCCTTTTTATTTTCAGAATTTCAAATTTGGCATTTAATTGGGGGGGTTATAATCTGTTATTTTTCTAGCTTTTTTAGTTGCAAGCCCAATTAATTTATCTACTCTTTCTCTATTTTATGCAACTAAGCATCTAGAGATATAAAATTTCTCCTACTAACTGCTTTGCCTGTATCTCACAAATTTGGTATGTTGTCTCATTGTTGTCCTTCTCTTGAAGGAAATTATTGATTGTGTCTGTGATTTCTTCTTTCACCAACTCATTCTTTTTATTGTTTTATTTTGTTTTGTTTTTTTCTTTTCTTTTATAAAAGCTTTTTATTTATAAAACATATGCATAGATAATTTTTCAACATTGATTCTTTCTGTTCCAAATTTTCCCCTCCTTCCCCCCAACCCCTCCCCTAGATGGTAGGTAGTACAATACATGTTAAATATATTAAAATATATGTTAAATCCAATATATGTATACATATTTATACAGTTATCTTGCTGCACAAGAAAAGTTGGATTAAAAAGGAAAAAAAAAGCCTGAGAAAGAAAACAAAATGCAAGCAAACAACAGAAAGAATGAAAATGCTATATTGTGGTCCACACTCAGTTCCCACAATCCTCTCTCTGTCATCCACTCATTCTTTAGGATTAGATAATTTAGTTTCTAATTAATTTTTGATCTATTTTTCCATGGCCTTTTATTGCATGTAATTTTTTTATTGCATCATGAGTTGAGAAAAATGCATTTACTATTTCTGCCTTTCTGCATTTGATTTTGAGAGTTTTATTCCCTAATACATGGTCAATTTTTGTATAAGTTCCATGTAATGCAGAGAAAAAAGTATATTCTTTTCTGTCTCCATTCAATTTTCTCCAAAGGTATATCATCCCTAATTTTTCTAGGATTCTATTTACCTTCTTAACTTCTTTCTTATTTACTTGGTGGTTTGATTTATCAAGTTCTGAGATAGCAAGGTTGACATTCCCCACTAATTCTTCTTGCAGCTCTTTTAACTTCTCTAAGAATTTGGATGCTATACCACTTGATGCATATATGTTTAGTATTGATATTAATTAGTTCATTATCTATGGTACCTTTAAGTAGGATGTAATTTCCTTCCTTATCTCTTTTAATTAGTTCTATTTTTGCTTTTGCTTGATCTGAGATCAGGATTGTTACCTCTGATTTTTTTTTTAACCTCAGCTGAAACTTAATTGATTCTGCTCTATCTAGCCTTTTACCTTTACGTCTCCCCTTCTACTTCTGTTCTCCCTTTTATTAGTCTTCCTCCTTCCTTTTCCCCTTCCCCTCTTACTTCCCTATAGGATGAAACAAGCTTCTCTGTGAAGCTAAATGTGTCTTTCTCTCTTTGAGCCAAATCTCATGATGAGAGTAAGACTCCCTCAATGCTCATCCTCTTCTCTCTTTCCCTCAATTACAAGTTTTTCTTTTCTTTTTTTTGCCTCCTCATGAGATGTATTTTACCCCATTTTAACTTCATTTTCCTCTTCTTCCTGTAGAATCACCTTTCCTTCCCTAGTTTTTTTTAATCATCATAATAAAGTCAAATTATATCTGTACCTCAAAATATACCCATTACAGAGATACAGATCTCAAGAATTAAACATATCATCTTCCCATATAGGAATATAAGCTTATTAACTTTTAAAAGAAAGGTTTTTTTTTTCCTTTCAAGCTTTTTATGCTTCTTTTGAATTCTGCATTTGAAGATCAAATTTTCTATTCAACTCTTGTCTTTTCATCAGAAATAGATGAAACTCACCTGTTTCATTAAATATCCATCTTTTCCCCTGAAAGATCATCCTCAATTTTGCTAGATAGTTGATTCTTGGCTACAATCCAAATTCCTTTACCTCTCTGAATATCAGATTCCATGTCCTTTGATCTTTTAAAGGTAAAGCTGTTAAATGCTGGGTAATCCTGATTGTTGCTCTTTGATATTTGAACTGTTTCCTTTTGGCTGCTTGTAATATTTTCTTCTTGATTTAACAACTCTGAAATTTAGCTACAATGTTCCTTGGAGTTTTCATTTTGGGGTCACTTTCAGAAAGTGATAAGTGAATTCTTTCAATGGCTATTTTACCCTCTGGTTCTAGGCTATCCAGGCAGTTTTCCTTGATGATTTCCTGAAAGATATCTGTGTTCTTTTTTTTTTTTCATCATGGTTTTCAGGAAGTCCAATAATTCTTATATTTTCTCTCCTAGATCTATTTTCTAGGTCAGTTGTTTTTCCAATGAAGTATTTTACATTTTCTTCTATTTTTTTTCCTTTTTTGGATTTTGTTGGACTTTTTCTTGATGTCTCATTGAGTCATTCACTTCCATTTGTTCAATTCTAATTTTTAGTGAATTATTTTCTTGAGTTACCTTTTTTATTTCCTTTTTGTATTTGGCCAATTAAGGTGTTTTGTTCATTTGATTTTTTTTCCTGTTTCACAAATTCTGTTTTTCAACAAATTGGTTTCTTTTTCATATCTATTTGGTAGGAGTTATATGCATTTTCCATTTCATCAAATCTATTTTGTAAGGAGTTTACTTCAGGAAATTTCTGTTTTTCCTTTTCCATATTCTCTTGCAAAGATATCATTTTCTTTCCCCATTTTCTTCTAACTCTTCTTTTATGATCTTTTTTTAATTCTTTCAAGACAGCCTTGTGAAATGGCAACTCATATCACCCTTTGGGGCTTCATTTGGAGCTGATTTGCCTTGAAGATCCTCAGAGTGTGAGGTCTGTTCTCTTTCTCCATAAAAGCTGATTTCCTGGTGTTTGGATGCTGCAATGCCTTGGCTCCCTGCCCCAGCTCCCTGCCCCATGTTCCATGCTCTTGGTCTGTGCCTTCCCCCCCTGCCTGATTGAAACAGATCTTTACTGAAGTTCTTCCAAAGTATCTTCTTTTGGAAATTTGTTGTACTCCAAATATTTGTGGATTCTGTCACTCCAAAACCAATTCAGAGGCTTAATCTGCTGTTGATTTGAGGGAAGCATGGAGAAGGTCAAATAGAGATGTGTCTACTCTCCTCTATCTTGGCTGGTTATTGTTCATTATATAATCCGTTTTCTCCAATTCAGATCTTCATTGATAAGTAAGATTTTAAGATCTTGAAAAGAATTTTTTTTTGAGGCAGTTGAGGTTAAGTTACTTCTCCAGGGTCACACAGCTAGGGAATGTTAAGTGTCTGAGATAAGATTTGAACCCAGGTCCTCCAGACTTCAGGGCTGGTGCTCAATCCACTGAGTCACCTAGCTGCCCCTTGAAAAAAAAATTTTAAGAATTAAAATAAATTTACAACTATTATTGAAGTTTTGCAAAAATAGGATCTACAGGGAAAATTATAGCCTAGAAAAGAAAATGATAAGGGTGATTTGAATGTAATTCTGTATCATCAGTGGATACTGCTGAGAAGTGTAATTTGTTTTTGTTTTCCTGCCTGAAAGGTCTATGAAAAAGTGCACACAAAAGTCTGGGAATTTTATAAATTTGTTGAGAGGAGAAAGACCTGGATGGAGACATACCAGTGGTAGGAGCTGATTGCAAATGGCTCTGCTATACTGAATTAAATAGAATAATTAATAGTTGAACCTATTCTGCATCGGGTATTGGTTATTCTTGAAAATGAACCACATTATATCACTGTTGTAGAATCAAATTACAATGTATATCCAAGTGTGACTGATCAGACCAATATGAGCTGTGAATGTTCTGCTACAGGTTGGACACAAACAGTCCCTATGAACATTTGGAGTATACTTTCTAAATTTGTGCATCTTGCATTTCTTCTGAGCTAATTCAATTCTGCTTTGCTCATAGAGCATAGCACCTTCTCTGATGAGGGCACACCATGCTGGACAGTCCTCTGCCAATGTCTCCAATGTCATACAAATCAATTCTAAAATTCTTAAGAGAGACCTTGAGGGTCCTTGGGTCATTTTTTTTTTTGACCACTTTGTGAGTGTTTCCCTTGTGTGAGTTCTCCATAAACTAATCTTTTTGGCAAGCATACATTTGGCTTTCAAACAATGTGGCCAGCTCAAAAGAATTGTGCTCTCTGTAATAGAGTTAGAACTCTCTATCTTTATGAGGTAAAGGTGGGGGATAAGGGGAGTATCTCTCTCTAAGTCATTGCCAGCAAGATTCTTACCAGAGTCCTAATTAATAGGCTGACCCTACACCTGGAAAAATATCATCTATCAGAGAGTCAGTGTGACTTCATAAGGGGCCAAGGACAGTTGATATGGTATTTACTACCAGATAACTCCAGAAGAAATGTCAGAAGCAGAACAGAGGTCTATTCAACATTTGTAGATCTGACCAAGGGCTTTCATACTGTCAGTTGTGAGGACTTCTGGAAAATTGTGTCAAAATTTGGTTACCCAGAGAAGTTCATCAGTTTAGTACATCAGTTACATGATGACACCTTTGTCCAGGTTCTGGAAAATGGGGAATGTTCTCGAACTTTCCCAGTCACCAGTGGAGTGAAACAAAGCCATGTGCTTGCTCCCATGCCTTTTAGCACGATGTTTTCAGCCAAGTTGTTAAACACCTTCAATGAGGATAAACATGAAATCAAAGTGAACTATTGCACCAATGGTAAATTCTTCAGCTTGAAAAGGCTACAAGCCAAAACTAAAGTGGATTTTTTGTTTGTAGATGATTATGCACTCAATGCAGCCTCCAGAGCTGAGATAAAACAAATTATAGATCAATTCTCTGCTATTTGTGCTAATTTTGGCCTAAAAATTAACATCAAGAAAGCACAGATACTCCATCAGTCAGCACCACACCACTCTTATGTGGAACCATTAGTTACAGCAAATGGGAGTCTGAATACTGTGGGTAAGTTCATTTACCTTTGGCAGTATATTTTCTAAGGATGTCCACATTGATAATGAGATTGACATATATATTGCCAGAGATAGCTTAGTTTTGGGAGGCTCCAAAGGAAAGTGTTGAGGAGAAATATTAGATTGACTACAAAACTGAAGGTCTATAGAGTTGTGCTAACTTCATTATTGTATGCTCATGAAATTGGACAGCATACCAACACCATGCTAGGAAACTGAATTACTTCCATTTGAATTTGTTTTAGGAAAATTCTGAAGATTACCAAATAGGATAAGATACAGACACTAATGTCCTTTCTTGAACCTACTCTGGAATGCTAATCATTGAAAGAGTGATCTGTCTGACATGACAATGATGTGTCTTCATATTGCTGGGTCTTGGTAAATTTACCCACAAGACTGTGAGACCAATTACCCTAAAATTAATAGAAAAAACAAAACAAAACCCAAGAGCATAGCTATGTTAAGCAATCTGTGCATAACAAGAGAGACATCACAAGAACATGAAGGTCACTTACACAGATAAAAATGTTTTATGCTATTTTTTTACTAACAAGTAGATATGGACATAAAATGAGTCAGAAGATTTCGAATTCAAAGGCTGTGTCTATATATTGATTTGCAGATTTTGATTTTTAAAAAGGCCAATCAAACCCACAAATTAGGATAACAGACCTAGAATTAGAAGAAACCACAGGGTCCATCTAGTCCTATCTCTTTATTTGACTTCTGAGGAAACTGAGGCCAAGTAACATGCTGATTATCCCAGATGTAGTAATTATCAGAGGTTGTATTTAAACTCAAGTACTCTGATTCAAGTCAAGTCTTTTTACAGTAGCTACATAGCTACCACTATTGTGCCACAGTTCCCATGTCTCAGTTTCCCAATTGTTCTGCCTTGGTCGCAAACACCGCCCCACCCCCTTTTCTGAATGTTAGGACTGAGATAATTGGGGCTGCAGAGTAATGGTCACTGGCATTCCAAAGAGTCATAAAACCTCCAGATTGCCCATCTCCAATACCTAGACATACCTCTTATCTTTATGCCCCTAAATTCACTGTCTCCTAGCTTCTTCCCAAACTTATCAGAATTTATGATCTTTCCTCCATACCCCCAACCTGTCAGAACTGAATTCATAGTCATTTCCTGGAACTCCAATCCCCCCAGTGCTCTGCCTCTTGAGCTGCCTTCAATTTCCCTGAGGGCTAGAGCCATATAAGAATCCTTGGAGCCACTCACTAGGTGCTGGATACCTTGAGATCCAAATGGCTGGCTAATATGATTGCCAGGGGGTGCTGGATACACTGAGATCCAGATGGCTGGCTAACATAGGTTGCCAGTATAAACTCTCCATGGACTGGATGCTTTGAGACAAGAGTCCGATCTAGTTCCATCCATAGCTATGGATTGTAAACTCTCCATTACTATCAATAAAATATTAATAATCTCTAATCTGTGGTACTGCCTCGTTTCTCTAGAGCATTACATTTGGAAGCCCCCTTGAAATCTGAGATCTGAGAGCAGTGTTACAGATTAGAGACTAGCATGCCTCTTCCTAGAGCCTTGAAGCAGCTGGACCTGGGCTCTTTGGGGAAGGCCAACCTGGCTGTTGCCAGAGTCCCACAAAGAAAACAGTTTCAGTGGCAGCAAGAGCTCATGGCAGACACCTCCATCAGGCCATAGGAGAGTCTTTTTGAAACCCTTGCAGGGTAAGTTCTGTTTCTCTGTGTCTGTGTGTTAACATTCTGGTCCCCAGAAAGAAATATGAAAAATTAAATATATGGGCTGATGAGCTATGAATATATTATTTTTCAATAATCTGGGATGCATCTGGCAGGATGCTGCACAATACTCTCTGTTCTGAGTATCTACTAAGATACTATCTGGGTCTGGGTGTCTTAGGACACAAATCTGGGTGCTTTTTAGAGCACTATCTGGTTCTCGGTGTCTTCAGGCACAAGTCTGGTTGCCTGTTGGCACAAATCTGGATGTCTTAGGACACAAATCTGGTTTCTCGGTATTTTTTTTTTTTTTTTTTTACATCTGGGCATTCTTTGTGAAGGCAGAGAGTGAGCCAGATTGGAGTTTGGAAGCCTATTTGAAAAGTTCAATTTGAATTCCTGAGGAGAGAAAAAAAAAAACAAACTCCCCTCTCCTCTCATGGCATTCCTGAATAGCAGGAGTTAACCCCTAGTTTCTATGTATTAACTGTTGTATCTGTGTGGTCAGTGTTTGTGTGTCTGTTTTGTTGATTTAAGGATGTTATTTGCTTTAGGAAAAAAAAAACCCTCAAGTAGGAGAAAAAGTTTCTGAGACCCAGTTTAAAATATGCATGTGTGTATATGTGTGTATGTATGTGTATATGCATGTATACATACAACCAAATGATAATTCAGTTTGTCTGCAACATTCAATTGGAATCTAGGAAACTAATTTAACTGGGGAAAAAAGCCATATCCTTTTAGGCTTATTGGCCTATTGAATTTTGGGAACTTAGTTTTTATAATTACTGTTGCTTGGTGCATGATAGATTGTTTATCCTGGGTATAAGATCTTAGAAATTTGTTTGAATATTGAACCATTACTACTGGGAAAAAAATTTCTAAAAAGCTGCATTTGATTTGATTCAGTTTATTAATAGCTTGTTAAAAAAAGTCCTAATAACTTGTGTTAACTTCTGAAACATATATTGGGTAATTTGTAAACATTATAAGTTATGCTTTAAATGTTGTCAAATTTAATTTTGAACATGTGTGTGAGTTTTATGGAATTATTTAGCTATTCACTAAATTGTGAATCTTAAAAGTTTTGAAGGAAAGGAAAAGAAAAAGAAAGGAGGAAAGAGATGATTTTATATGAATGGGACAAGGAATTGATAGACAGGAAGATTAGGAAGGTAAAAGAGAGAGAGAGAGAGAGAGAGAGAGAGAGAGAGAGAGAGAGAGAGAGAGAGAGAGAGAGAGAGAGAAGGAAAAGGCATGTAGCAAGAAAGAGAAAAGGATGTGAAGAAAAAAAGAGGCAAGTCTTTTAAAAGTTGTCGGGGAGAGAAAAATGGGATGGTTCTTTCTCAAAGGTGAAGATTTAACTTACCTCCCTTCCCCCACCCACCATTTTTGGCTGCTTCTTTAGAAAGGCAGCAGAGAGTGTTTTTTAAAGAGACAGCTCACTTTTACATGGTGTTAATTGTGACTGAATATTTGTTTATTTAAGTGCATGATGGTCTCCTCGTTTAAGGAATATAACAAATGTGATCTATAATTTGGTAGGGTTATTCCCAAAGTTTAATTGATATTTTTTAAAGAATCTTTCAGGTTCTTTTATGTGGAATTAGGATATTCTGTATGAGTTTTAACTGATTGTATTATCTTAAAGTTTTACCCTTTAATTAAAGGCACTCTGAGAATAATAGTTTTTATCTTTGTTCCTTTGAAGGTATCTGTTCTGGACAATATGCAGTTTAGAATTTTTTTATGTATTGAGTATTTTAAAAGCAAAATGATCTGTAATGTTAACCTTATGAAACATCTACTTATATATGAAAGATAAGTCCCAGAAAATTCATGGGAAAAATCTCTGTTATCAATATAAGACCATGGTAAATAAATGAAGCTTTGGTTAATGGAATTTGTTATTGGGGGTAAAATTTCTTGGGCCTGTGGCTACTATTATTTGAGAGTTTTAAACCTCCACCTTCTGTAAGTTACTGGGACAATTATCTGGAATAAAACTGAGTTAAGGTTATTCTATCCTGTGTCCTGTATGTGCCAAAGAATAAGTTTTGCTTGATTATATTATGTTATAACCATGTCCCTGTTTTCCTCCTGTACCTAATTTCTATGATCAGAGCAATAGTCAATAGAAATCATTAGTGCAATTCAATTATGCCATATCTTGCTGTTGCCAATCTGGTTATATGTAATTATATATTCTAAATACTTAGGCATATGAGTATTTAGATTATCTATCTGTTACTAGATATTTGTGTCTGTAGGTATTCTGGTCTTTAATGGTTTCTAAATAATAAGAGGACAATTAGCATAGTTGTCTGAGAGACCTAACTGCTTTTTGTTTATGGGAACTACAGCTGACAGCCGTTTGTCTGTCCTGTGAGACAAACTTGTCTCCTTGCATGGGAAGTTACTGGAACATCTGTATTGACTTTTTTTTTGTAGCAGTCCTTGTGAACCAGTCTTTCTCATACTGTTTTAACCTTTATTTGTTAGATTTGGTTTTTGTTCTAGATTTTGGACAAGTTGTAGCTATATTGACCTGCTTCTGGGACTTAAATCGGATCACTGGCTGCTTTCACCACACCCAACTCCCCTCCCTGGAAAAGGAGTCAATTTTGCCCACTCTCAGATGGAAGCAGTTTTAGAAAAGATGTCGCCCCTGCTCCTAATGGACATTGTGCCTCATTGATTTGGGGCGGGGGGGACTGAGAGTGGTTGACTACTGACTGTTAAACTCTGGCTGTGTATTACTGCACAATCCTGATTGGGTTCCCTATTGCTGTATTTTGGATTTAAGGATAGAAAATGTTGGGTTAAGATTTTGGGTAACTGTTGCTGTAATGGATAGTTTGTATCTGCATTATCTAATTAATCACAATGTTCCCTTCAGGCTATGAAACTGTTTGAGAGACCTTTAGTTCCAGAGTGGAAAACCCCTACTATGCTAGTCTGTTATGTTAGACGAACTTAACAACTAGAGCCCTTTGACGGAAAAAAATGGGGGAGGACGAGAAATAGGGAAGCAGGAAAGCTAGTGGATTTTCCCCAAAAGTACTTGAAAAATGGGAACTGCTAGTGCCCCTAATTTCCTATTCACTTGGCCTCAGGCACCCCCAACTCACATTTAAATTGGAAGCCCTTCCATTTTTCATTTTTACTGCCTGTTTGGTTTATTATTTAAACCCGAAGTGTACTGTGATTGCTGGTTATGCTTTAACTTTGAACCCCCTTATTCTGTTGGAATTGCTCTGGTAGACAGTTTCTGGGACCATTTTCTGATTACTGGCAGTCTCTGTGATGCACTTCTCCATTTCTGTAACCCTAGTTCCCTAATTAGAACTTCAGCATCCTCCAAGACCATTTGGGTATCAGGCTTCTGAGTTTGTGGTTTGCTTGCTTTGATGATCTGTCCAAATGTGCACACTCTGATACTCTGATCTGGATGCTCTCTGTAGCAGTGTTCCCTAACCTGTCTGTTCTTCTGGGCAGGGACAAGTGGAGCAATTTCAGGCCTCACCCTTCCCCCTTAGATTTTCTGATGGCCATGCAGTATCCCTCCTAGAGGGGCTAGCACAGCTGCCTTGGGAGCTGTTGCTTTCTCTGCAAGCAGAAGCTGCATGCACAAGTTAACATTAAACTGTCCATCTCTAACTGGATTCCCTGGCTGAGATGGAGCTCCAGAACTGCAGAGGACCTGACAAGCTTGCAGCAGGGAGGACTACAGAAAGCTGTTAACTCTGGGGATATCAGAGAGAGACTTGCCCTCACCATAGGTTCTTGCATCTTTTCTAATTTTATTTTGGCTTATCTGCTTTTGATAGGGTCGGTCAAAATTATGGTGCTAAAACTTGCCATGCATCTGGGGGAAGGTGATTCAATGATTTGAATATTTAGGAGAGTATGTGGAATGTTGTGCCACAGTTCCCCTGTCTCAGTTTCCCTCATGTTTTGTCTGAGTTTCCCTTAATTGTTCTGCCTCAGTAGCAGTCCCCCCCCCTTCTGACCAGTCAGAGATAATTGGGCTGCAGAATAATGGCCACTGGCATTCCAAAGAGTCATAAAACATCCAGATGGCCCATCTCAAATACCTGGACATACCCCTTATCTTTTGGCTTCAGACTCAGTGGCTCCTAGCTTCTTCCCAAACTTATCAGAATTTATGATCTTTCCTCCATACCCCCAACTGTCAGAACTGAATTTATAGTCCTTCCTGGAACTCCAATTCCCCCAGTGCTCTGCCTCTCGAGCTACCTTTAATTTCCCTGAGCACCGGAGCCCTATAAGAATCCTTGGAGCCACTCACTAGGTGCTGAATACCTTGAGATCCAGATGGCTGGCTAACATGGCTGCCAGTCCAAACACTCCATGGACTGGATGCTTTGAGACAAGAGTCCCATCCAGACCCATCCATAGTTATGGATTCTAAACTCTCCATTATTATCAATAAAATATTAATGATCTCTCATCTGTGGTACTATTTCAGTTTCTCCAGAGCATTACACCACTTTTCTTAAAAAAAAAAAACCAAAAAAAAATCCTATTCTAGTGAACTTTAATTAGATTTTCCTTGGAAATAGTCAAGATAAAAGCACAGGAATCAAGATTGTAGGAGAGCAGGTGGTAGTGATGGTGGTGGTAGATGACAAATAGTAACAGAATGGGTCAGTTTTCTTAGTAGAGCTGAATTCTCCATTTCCAATGAAAACATTTTAGATACCTTGATACTTTGATGGGAATTAGAGGGAGAAGCAATTATCTTTTATTTTTGCTTTGCTTAAGTTACTTTTTAGACATAGTCTAAAAAGTGTTAAACCTTTTAATGGGTGACTGAGAATGATTACATAATTATCCTTGAAGGTCCTAAAAATGGGATGTAGAAAATGTGTGTAGAAACACTGCTGGATCAAAGGGTAGGCACCGTTTGATAACTTTTTGAACATAGTTCCAAATTGCTCTCCAGAATGGTTAGATCTGTTTACAATTCCACCAACAATGCATCAGTGTCCCAGTTTTCCCACATCCCCTCCAACATTCATCATTATCTTTTCCTGTCATCTTAGCCAATCTGACAGGTGTGTAGTGTTATCACAGAGTTGTCTTAATTTGCAAATTAACCCTGATTGCCTCAAAGATGGCTATTTTTTTTCTTTTTTCTCTTTCTTTTTTTTCCCCTGAGGCAATCTGGGTTAAGTGACTGCTCAGGGTCACACAGCTGGAAGTGGTAAGTGTCTGAGGCCAGATTTGAACTCAGGTCCTCCTGACTTCAGGGCTGATGCTCTATCCACTGGGCCACCTAGCTGCTCCAGAAAGTTATTTTTTTAAGAAGGTAATTTTCAAAAGATTTTCTTCTGAACCACACTGAAACACAACTTTTCAAAAAATAGACATTTAGAAAATTAAATCAGAACCATGTAGGAAATATGAAATACTTCTCACCCTCATCAAACTGTTTGCAATTGGATCTATCCAAAAATTTTTCAGTGAGTTTACAGAAGATAGGTCACATCCTTTCACTTTGGTATAGTTTAAAAACTCAGTCATTTCACATTCACTGATATATTTTCACCTATTGATCTGTCGCAACCTTCTTTGGACCAGAGACTAAGCCCTGAGAATTTAATATGTTCAGTTTTGAGATTGGCATTCTGGGGCCCATACTGTCCTGACTAGTCAGTTCTTCAGTTGGTCCATTCTTTCTTGGCCACCATTTCTGTACATGTGTTGTTTCCATTTGTAAGAATATAAGCTCTTTGAAGGTAGAACTATCTCAGTTTTGTATCTGAATCCCTAACATAAGTCAGGGATTTGATACTTTAATCTTTTCCCATTCATTTCTTACTTACTAAATATTTTCCCTAATAAAAGAAAAATAGTAATATAGTGACTTGTCTCAGGACTGTTTCTGTGTTCTTCTCATAAAAATAAGAAAGTCAAATAATAATAATAATTATATAAATAATAACATTACATGTATATTGTCTTCTATTGTTTGCAAAATGCTTTCTTCAAGATCACCCTGTGACATAGGTGATACAAATAATATCATCTCTCTTCAGCAAAGAGAATTTCTGAGTCTCTTGCCTCAGATCCACACTTTCAGGCTTCAAGTTCAATACAATTTGGAAAAGGCTATATTGCTTCTCTCAGAAGCTTCCTGAAGGAATAAATATTTAAAATTAGTAAAAGACTTCCAAAAATCTTAGCTGGAAAAAAATCTAGACTCATTTCCAGATACTGGAGAGTATGGATATTAGCCAAGGTCACATTGGGACAGATCTGTGCAACAGATCCAGCTTCTGTGGATACCTATGTTTTAATTATATATGTTCCCTTTAAGACCTATGCCTTGAAAACTGGTCTAGGTCTACTAGACATTACATGTCTGGTACTCATATTCCTAGAAAAATAGAGTTCATTTTTATTGTTGTTCAGTCATATTAGTTGTGTCCAACTCTTTGTAATCCTATCTGGGGTTTTTCTGGCAAAGATATTAGAGTAGTTTGCCATTTCTTTCTTCAGCTCATTTTACAGTACATTTTGCAAAAAAGAGTTAAATGACTTAGCCAGGATCACACAGCTAGTAAGCACTGAGGCCAGATTTGAACTCAGGAAGATGATTTCAGCCCCAGCACTCCAAGTTCCTTTAAAAGGCTCTTATCTGTATTTATCTATTTTTGGGAGGAGATGAATTTGGAAAAGGTGACCATAAGGTGGTCAGTTTTTCAGAGGCTGGCAACTGGTGATAAAAGCTTGGTGCAGATATTCAAATCTGAGAATGCACTTTATCACCTATGCCTTTATGGAAACAGCTAGATCACAAAGTGAATAAAAAGCTGGAATTGGAGTTAGTAAATCCTCAGTTTGAATCCTGCCTCTGATGTTTACTAGCTGTGTGTCCCTGATCAATTTACCTAACCTCAGTTTCCTTATCTATAAAAATGGGAATAATAATAACACCCATTTAATGGAGTTGCTGTGAGACTTCAAAGAGATAATACTTGTGAAGTGCTTTGTAAACTTTAGAGTGTTTATATAAATGTTATAAATTGTTATTATTGTCATTTTTGCTGTTATTAATTATATTCCTAGGATCTAAGATAATGGTTTGAGTTATAGCACACAATATTATAATAAGACTCCTGTGTATTATTCTTTTTTAAAAGGTGTCATGTCATCATATTTGGACAAATGTTTTTTAAAAGATATATTGAGGATCCCAATGAATAATCATTATATGCCTCTGTGGGGTCCACAAGCCCAAATGCCCCAGAATGCTATTATGAAGTGTTCTATTTTGTTCACCAGTGACAGTACACAGTGCATGCAGCCATGGCTGCTGACTGAACAGGTTTCACAAATAAAGCCGAGCATGTGGACATTTAGGAGCTGACTCCAGCTAAATTGGTTAATGACTAGTATCTTCTAAATGAGGTAGCAAGTCCAAAGACTCATAATCTCTCCCCATGCGCAGATTTTAATTAAATAATTATAATGTCCTTATTGTAATTATTTATCAGTAACTATGCTCCTGAGTATTGCATCTTTTGCCTTTAGCTATTCTCTGAGCTCAGTTGAACAATGAAGAATACATTTGGCAAAGCAAATGGAAAAAATGAATGATTCTTATTCACCACAAAACCAAGGTTTGAATGGTGTGGTGGTGGTAGGGGAAACCCAAAAAAAGCTTCCCAGTCTTCTTATTTAATTATAACTATGCTGGTTGTTAAAACAGAGGGAATAGTGAAAGATCACACTTTCCTGGAAGTTATCAGTACCCAGTTATTTTAATTATCTTGATCTTTACTGAATAAAGGTACAATAATGATATCCTTGAAAAGTGGTGCCTTTTAAAGCTGTCATGTTATTTCCTAGTATTACTTCTTTGAGAATGTAGGTTCTAGTATGCTATCTTATTGAAATTAGATAACTAGAAAAAAATTAACATAGCCAAGTAACTATTTTATATTAGTAAAGATAGCCTTACTGGCTTTTTAGCAATGGAAACGATAGCATTTATGAAGAAGATAGAGAAGGAATTCCCATTATTCAACAGTGGGAAAAGAAGGCACTGGAGCAGAATCTATTATGCTTTAGCCGAAAAAAAAAAAAAAAAAGCAGAAGTAGCAAACCTGATTTCAGACAAAAAAAAGCAAAAAATAGATCTAATTAAAGGAGATAAGGAAGCAAACTATATCTTGCTAAAGGGTATGATAGATTATAAAGTAATATCAATGTTAAACATATATGCACCAAGTGATATTGCATCCAAATTCCTAGAGAAGTTAAATAAATTGTATGAAGAAATAGACAGCAAAATTATACTAATGAAAGATCTCAACCTCCCTGTCTCAGAATTAGTTAAATTAATCACAAAATTAATAAGAAAGAAGTTAAGGAGATGAATGGAATCTTAGAAAAGTTAGAAAGTCTTTGGAGAAAACTGAATGGGTATAAAAAGGAATATCTCTTTTCTTAGTGTTATGTGACACATACACAAAAATTAACCATATGTTAAGGCATAAAGACTTCAATCGAATGCAGAAAGACAAAAATCTTTTCCAGATCATGAGGCAATAAAAATTACATGTAATATAGGGCCACAGAAAAAGAATAAAAAATTAATGGGAAACCAAATTATCTAATCCTAAAGAATGATTGGATCATATAACAAATCATAGAAACAATCAATAATTTCATCCAAGAGAATGATAATAATGAAACAACATACCAAAACTTGTAGGATGCAATCAAAACAATTCTTAGAGGAAATTTTATATCTCCAAATGTTTACATGAATAAAATTAGAGAAAGATCAAAGAATTGGGTATATAACTTAAAAAGCTAAAAAAGAACAAATAAAAATTCCCCAATTAAATACCAAATTAGAAATTCTGAAAATCAAAGTGGTTAAAAATTGTAAGAAAAGTATAGAACTAATAAATAAAAGTAAGTGTTGATTTTATGAAAAAAAAAAGCTTTGGTGAATTTGATTTTTTAAAAAAGAAAGAACATCAAATTACTAGTATCAGAAATAAAAAGGATGAATTAACTCCTAATGAAGAAGAAAATAAAGCAATATATAGAAACTATTTTGCCCAATTGTAACCCAGCAAATCTGATTAAGTGAACTGAATGAATATTTACAAACATATATTGCCCAGATTAACAAGAGGAAATAAAATACGTATATAACCCCATTTTAGAAAAAAAGAAATTTAAAAAGCCATCAATGAACTCTCTAAGAAAATTATAATACTGTCTATATTTTGGTAGAGATTAAGCAACGCTTCATATCATATGCCCAACTAAGCTTTAAAAGGCTGCATCATAAGAAAATTAGAGAAGCAAGGAAGAAACTACCTTTCAGATATAAGCATGAGGGAAGAACCTATGACTAAGCAAACAATATGATCATAAAAAAACTAATTGTGATACCAAATTTTAAAATTCTTGACACAAACATACACAAAAATATAATGGAGTAAAAAGGAAACAGGCAACTGGAAAACATTGTAGAAAGTTTCTCTGATAAAAGTCTCATAGTCAAAATACATAATAAACTAATTCAAATTCATAAAACAATTATTCCCAATAGATAAAATGGTCAAAAGAAATGGAGACAGTTTTCAAAGGCATATTTTTAAGCTATCAATAACCATATGAGAACATGCTGCACATAATTTAAAATTAGAGTAATACAAATTAAAACAACTGAAGTTTCACCTTATATCCATCAGAGAAGGCAAAGATTAAGGCAAAGAGGAAATTGGGCATGCTGCAGGAAAATAGGTATATTACGAGTGAAACTGAATTCATCTGGCCTTTCTGGAAAATAAGGTGAACTAAGTCTCAAATTTTACTAAATTGGGCATACTCTTTGACCCAGTTTGACCTCTACTAGGCCAATATTGCAAATAAATTAAAAGAGAAGAAAATGACCTATCTTACAAAAAAAAGATAGTTTTCTTTAAATTAAAAAAATAGCTTTTTCTTTTTTTTAATTAAAGCTTTTTATTTTCAAAAAATATGTGTGGATAATTTTTCAACATTGACCCTTGCAAAACCTTGTATTCCAAATTTTCCTATTCCCTCAGTACTCCAATATATGTTAAACATGTTAAAATATATGTTAAATCCAATATATGTATACATATTTATACAATTATCTTGCTGCACAAGAAAAATCAGATCAAAAAGAAAAAAATGAGAAAAAAGAGAATGCAAGCAAACAATGACAAAAAAAGTGAAAATGCTATGTTGTGATCCACACTCAGTTCCCACAGTCTTCTCTCTGGGTATAGATGGCTATCTTCATCACAAAATTATTGGAACTGGCCTCAATCATCTCATTGTTGGAAAGAATCATGTCAATCAGAATTGATCATTGTATAATCTTGTTGTTGCTGTGTATAACGATCTCCTGGTTGTGCTCACTTCACTTAGCATCAGTTAGTGGAAGTCTCTCCAGGCCTCTCTAAAATCATCCTGCTGATTGTTTTTTATAGAACAATATTCCATGACATTCATATACCATAATTTATTCAGTCATTCTCCAATTGATGGGTATCGACTCAGTTTCCACTTTTTTGTCGCTACAAAAAGGGCTGCCACAAACATTTTTGCACATAGCTTTTTATTTTCAAAATACATGCAAAGATACTGGGGGGAGGAAGTGGTCAGTAGCGATACACTTTTGAGGAGGGATAGGGTGAAAGAAGAGAGACAATTAATGGGGAGAAATACAGTTAGCAATAATAATTGCAAAAAGTTATTTTGAAGCAAGTTTCTCTGATAAGGCCTCATTTTTCAAACAGAAGGAATTGAGTCAAATTTATAAAAAATAAGAGCTGTGCCTCAATTGATAAATGATCAAAAGATATGATCTGTGCCCAAAGGGTGATAAATTTGTGCGTATTCTTTGACCTAACAACACCACTAGGTGTGAATACCAAGAGATTTAAAAAAAAAAAAAAGGAAAATGACCTATATGTATAGAAAATATTCAGAGCAGCTCTCTTCCTTGGCAAAAAATAAAATGGAAATTGAGGGGATGTTAATCAGTGAGTGGCTGAATAAACTGCGGTATGTGTTTGTGATGGAATGTTATTGTTCTATGGGAAATGATGAGCAGAATGTTCTCAGGAAAAAATGGCCCAGAACTCAAGCAAAGTGAAATACACTGTATACAAAGTAAAAGCAACATTCTGGGATGACCAAATATAAATGACTTTGTTATTCTCAATAGTACGATCATCCATAACTACTCTGAAGGACTTAGAATCAAAAGTCCTATCTATACGCAGAGAAAGAACTGATTGTGTCTAGTACAGTTTAAAGCTATCTCTCTTAAAAAAACCAAAACACGGGGCAGCTAGGTGGCGCAGTGGTTAGAGCACCAGCCCTGAAGTCAGGAGGACCTGAGTTCAAATCTGGTCTCAGACACTTCCTAGCTGTGTGACCCTGGGCAAGTCACTTAACCCCAATTGCCTCAAAAAAAACCAAAAAAAAAAAAAAAAAAAAAACCAAAACACTTACTTTTTTTATATTTGAAAAACAAACACAAACTCGCTATATAGATTATATCTTCTTCTCTTGTTCTTCTGCTTTTTCCTAGGGCCTTTGTGGAAGATGTTATAGATGAACTATTATGATTTGCTTAATTTCAATTTTTTTCCTACTCTCCTCATTTTTGTTATTTCCACTTCCTGGATTTTCCTTAACTTTTCAGCTCTTTTCCTGTTTTCTTTCATCAATTAACTACTGATGTAGAATTAGGGCATTGGATTCTGGATTTGAGATTAAGAAGACTTGGATTTCAATCTTCTCTTTAATCTTTCCTCACTGTGTGGTTCTTAATCTGTAAAATGAGGGGGTAGAACTTGAGAATAAATGTTCATTCAAATTATAAATCTATTATCCTATGAACTTAGGGAAAGTAATGAATGATTCAGCAAATTCAAATTTTCAGTATCTGTTCTCTCTACTGTTTTTGTGCTATTTTTCTTTTCTTATCAGTTTCTTTTCTCTTTGGAACCATGGCCTCTTTTTACTGTCCTTTTTCTCCTTGGCCTTGCAACAGACCTGCTTTCTTCATCACCAAGGAGCACTCTTGCCAACTTATTAGCATTTGCCACTCATTGACACTTAGAATTCATTTGATCCTCAGAACAGCCCTGTCCAAAAGGCATTATGATCTTCCTTTTATAGATGAGGAAATCCCATGTTAGGAAGGCTAAGAAAATTTAAGAAATTAGAAGACTAAAGAAAAAAATTATTTTCTTCATGATTAAATTTGCATTCATACAGTATCAGAGGTGAATAGTATGGTTTATCATTAGTGTTAGAAAGTGTATATATGAAATCTCAAAGAAAAATGTAGTTTTGATCTCAGATGCAAAAAGTGGTGGTAAAGGAAGAAGCAAGTTTTCCTCACTCGTAGTTTAATTTCTTTCCATTCTGTGTCCTATTGTGGTCTATTTCCAATTTCTAGAATGCTCCAACTTCCTGTTTTCAGAATAATAGTTCCTGGTTTTGTAATCACTTTGGAAAATTTGAATACTTCATCATGTAAATCATTAGGATTGGAAGACTGGGATATTGTTGTATTTAGGTTACTCAAAAGAATATAAGTTTGTGATGTGCTTTAGAAAAAAATATTAAATTTCAACATATTTTTCAAGTCAATTGTTTTTCCAATAAGAAATTTAACATTTTCTTTTATTAAATTTTTTTTTAATTTTGTTTTATTGTATCTTGATGGCTCATAAAATCATAAGCTTCCACTTATCAAGTTCTAACTTCTAGAAAGCTTTTTAAAAAAATCTCCATTTGCATTTGTCCAATTGAACTTTTAAATGAGATGTTTTGTTCATTGCATTTTTTTTCCATTTCACAAACTGTTTTTCAACAAATTGATTTCTTTTTCATATTTATTTGGTAAGGAGTTATATGCTTCTTCCATTTCATCAAATATATTTTTAAGGAGTTTTCTTCAGATAATTTCTATTTTTCCTTTTCCAAACTCTCTTTTAAGATCCTTTTTGAATTCTTCCAAGAGAGCTTTGTGAGATGGGGGCCAACTCATATCACCCTTTAAGACTTTATCTGGAGATGATTTGCCTTTAGGATTCTCAGGATTTGAGGTCTATTCTTCTCTTTCTCCATAAAAGCCATCTATAGTAAGAATTCTTTTTGCTTTTTTGCTCTTTTTTTTTTAAATTGAGGCAAAGCAGAGATTGAAGTTCTTCCAGAGTATCTTCTGCTGGAAATTTGTTACACTCCAAATATTATTGGGTTCTGTCACTCCAAATCCAGTTCAGAGGCTTGATCTGGTGTTGATCTGAGGGACACCAGGAGGAACTCAGAGAAAGACTTGTCTATTCTCTGCCATCTTAGCTCCACTCTAGTTCTAACTTTTAAAGAATTATTTTCTTCAGTAAGCTTTTTTTGGAGGGGCTTCCTTTTCCATTTGGCCAATCCTATTTTTTAAAGACAATTTTCTTTGTGAATTTTTGCAAGTCTTTTCCAATGCTGTTGACTCTTTTTTCATAATACTCTTGAATTACTATCATTTCTTTTCTAAATTTTTCATCTACTTCTCTAATTTGCATTTTAAAATCCTTTTAAAACTCTTCCATGAGGTTTTTTTTTTGGGGGGGGGCTGAGACCAAACTACATTTATCTTTGGGGTTTTACATGTAGCCATTTTGACACTAATGATGCATACCATTCACTTCTAGAGAAAGAACTGATGCTTGCTATTTTTTTCTTCCTCTTTCTCTCCCTCCCTTCCTCCCTCCCTCCCT
>JAJPUD010004319.1:52058-66921 GCA_023553655.1 Myrmecobius fasciatus
CCTTCCTTCCTTCCTTCCTTCCTTCCTTCCTTCCTTTCTTCCTTCCTCCCTCCTTCCCTCCCTCCCTCCCTCCCTCCCTTCTTTCCTTCCTCTCTTTCTTTCTTAAATCTTCTTCCACAAAGTTACTAATATGGGAATATTTTACATGATTGTACATATATAAACTTTATAAAGTGGCTTACCACCTCATATGAAGGATGGGGAAGGGTAGAAAATGAAATTCAAAACTTTAAAAAATGTTAAAATTGATTCAACATAAAAGTAAAATTAAATTTCAACACAATTGAAGATATCTTTGATTATATTTCTATAACTCCACTTTCCTTTTCTTTTAAGCAATAAAGATTCTGAGGAGTGTTATGTTAATACCATAACTAGGAGGCACAGAGTTATTGAGGCCTGTTTTACATATTTACATACACATACATAACATGCACATACACACACAGCATTCCTATTTAGTGTTAGAACTGATTTAGATCAATCAAGCCAATTTAAAGAACAGTTAATGAAAAAGAGGTAGGGGGAAAAAACAACAAAATTCATTTGTAAAAACAAAAGATCAAGAATATCAAGGGAACTAATGAAAAAACACACAAAAAATGCAGTACCAGACCTAAAACTATATTATAAATTGGCAGGCATCAAAATCATTTGATAGGTTAGGTACAGAAGACAGAATAGTCAATAACCATAGTAATCTTGTGTTTGATAAGCTCACAGATTCCATCTTCTAAGATAAAAACTCATCATTTGACAAAAATTGATGGGAAAGCTGGAAAATAGTATGGCAGAAACTAGCCATAGGCCAACATCTAATGCCCTATTCCAAGATAAGGTTGAAATAGGTTCATAATTTAGATATAAAGACATACTGTAAGAAAATTAGGAGAACAAGGGATAGTTTACCTGTCAGCTCTTTGGAGAAAGGAGGAATTTATGACCAGACAAGAAATAGAGAACATTATGAAATAGAAAATGTATCATTTTAATTACATTAAATTAAAAAGATTTTACACAAACAAAACCAGTGCAACCAAGATTAGAAGGGAAGCAGAAAGCTAGGAAACAATTTTCACAGCTAGTGTTTCTGATAGAGGCCTCATTTCTAAAATATATAGAGAACAGGGTCAAATTGATAAATGGTCAAAGCCTATGAACAGATAATTTTCAGATGAAGAAATTAAAGCCATCTATAGTCATATGAAAAAATGTTCTAAATCATTATTGATTAGAGAAATGCAAATTAAAACTACTCAAGGTACCACCTCACACCTGTCAGATTGAGTAGGATGATAAGAAAAGATAATCAAAAATATTGGTGAGAATGTGGGAAAATTGGGATGCTAATGAATTGTTAATAGAATTGTGAATTCTTCCAACTATTCTGGAAAGCAATTTGGAACTATGCCCAAAGGGCTATCAAACTGTGGATACCCTTTTTCCAGCAATGTCACTACTGGGTCTATATCCCAAAGAGATCATAAAAGAAGGGAAAGGGCCCACAGTTGCAAAAATATTTGTAGCATCTTTTTTTGTTGTGACAAAGAACTAGACATTGAGTGAATACTCATCAGTTGGGGAATATTATTTTTTTATTATTATTTTATAAGAATATTATTATTTTATAAGAAATGATGAGCTGGCTGACTTCAGAAAAGCTTGGAAAGATTTACATGAACTGAAGCTGAGTGAAGTGACCAGAATCAGGAGAACAATTTACACAATAAGAGCAAGATTATGTGATGATCAACTATCATAGCCTTAGCTCTTCTCAGCAATACATTAATCCTTGGATTTCCAGTTTCCAAAACTGGAATAGAAAATGCCATCTGTACTCAAAGAGAGACCTGTGGATACTGAATGCATATTGCAGCATATGCTATTTTCATTTTTTTTTACTTTTTTTCTCATGTTTTTTACATTTTTTCTGATTTCCCCTTCACAACATGACTAATATGAAAATATGCTTCAAATAATTGTACATGTATAACCTATATCAAATTGCTTGCATCTTAGATAGGGTTAAGAGGAGGGGAAAAATTGGAACTCAAAATCTTACAAAAATGAATATTGAAAACTACTTTTACATGTAACTGAAAAAATAAAATATTATTGAAAAAAAGACCTTAGGTAAGTTTAAAAAGTCTTTATTGTTATTCTATTAGCTTTATTACATTTTGGTATGGCTTGTCCACTTATTTCTTTCCAAACAACCAATTTAGTTTACTTATATAGACAAAATATGAATTTTCAGAGATTTTATTTCTTTTACTCTCTAGAAAAATATAATTTATCATCTATTTACTCTTGGTAACTTTTAAAATAAAATGTAATGTACTTCAAATATTATCATATATTTTAAAAACACTGTTCATTTGATACTAATAAAATTTAAACTTTACCCAATGTGTCATTTAATGATTGACCTAATATGATTTAAAAAAAAATTCACTCTCTCAATTGGTTCTTTCTCCATCCCCTTCAAACTTTCCTATTATCCCATATAAACTAATGCTCAATCATGGTAATGAGAATGTTTCATTTATTTCAAGGTAGTTAAGATTTAGGGGATAGAATGTTTCGTTCTATGTCTTTAATATTGAGTGAATATCTTTTATTTAATAGGTTTCTCATAGCAATACTAACAAATTTCCCATTTTTCCTAAAGTATGCCCAAAAGTTGACCCAGGGCAAATATGATTCATCATGCAAATGTGGACACCTTTAAACATGTAAGAGCATTGTACCAGAAATCACAAGTCCTGGGTTCTAATACTGGTTCTCTCATTAATTAGAGAGGTAAATCCTTAGGCAAATCACTTAACTCTTTAAAAAGTTTTTAACATCTACAAAATGAAGTAGACCATTTCATAGCTAAGGTTCTTTCTAGCTCCAAAATTCTATGGTAACATGAGACTAAAATCTCTTATTCAGGCATTATATCTACTTGGATATAATTTCATTTTCCTAATAAGTGTAATGTAATAACATGGTATGACAATCTCATTTTTCAATTGAGGAACAGTTATTTAAAGGCATATTTGTTATGGTTTTCAAGGGAAAATTATTTTATTATATCCTTTGGTAAATTGTGCAGTATTTTTAAATGACTCCATGGTTCTTTCAGAAACAAAAGTTCATTTTTAAAACACCGGTAATCTCCCAGAAAAATTCCATGGAATGCTTCAGTTTCTAAAGAATCAGATTTGAAGATCAAATTATAAATAATAAGGTCATACAAATTTTGTTGTTGAGCATACCAAATAATGATTATACACTTAATAAGCCTCTCAAATTACTATAGAGATGCTCTAATATTATTTCATTCAAGACCAAATTCTTTAATTCCATAAAGAATAACAATAATATAATAGATTTCCAATGTGCTTTAGAAAAAAGAATTAAGTATCAATATAACCACTGCAAATGGCTATCTTTAAAATTCTTTTTCTTTTGAGAAATAAACATATTCAGTTTTATGTAGTATAAGATTGATGAATGAAAAAATTGCATCTTCTAACTCTAGAAAGATTATGAAATTTCTCAATCTATTAAGTATGTACTGGGCAGGAGGCAGCTAAGTGCTATATAAATCTCTGTTGGTCTTAATCCACTGGAGAAGTGGGGTCACAAAGATTCAACCATGACTGAATAAACAAACAATAATGTACCAGGCAGTGGGAATACAAATATATAAATAAGACAATCCCTACTTTCAAGGAACTTGTATCATATGAATGAATGAACAAATGAAGGCATCATTTATCAAAGCAAATAGTAAAACATCTTTAATGTCATTTAAAATGAAAAAAAATCATAAGTTTCTGATATTGAACTAGTTGGTAGAAGCAAGGACTTTGGTGGCAAAATCTTTCTTTTCTGGGTCTTTAATAGCTGTAAAACTGGAAGAGCTGCATAGATAGTCATCAAGCTCCATCTCAACATTTACATAAAGTGCTGAAAATGAATGTTTTCCCCTTAAATGTATATCTTTTCATGAACATACAAACAAAGAACTAGCTGCACATTTTGTTATTTTAAGAGATTATGTTTTAAGCCTCAGTGCTCAGGGAACCAGAAATGGGTGCAGTGTGGGTCATAAGATTAAAATACTAATACAAGTAGGTGGAACTGACTCATTTGTTTTTGTGTAGTAAAGCATGAAAATGTTAGAAATGCTTGAAAGTAACATATTAGCATTGTATCTGACCAATTTGTTTTCCAAGTCATGTGTTCTCATGGTTACATACTCTGTGGGAAAAAAATGATAAAATTTAGATTTAAAATGGATGGATGTTGCAATGGTAGCAAAATGGCATAACAAATAAGTCACGTGCCATAATTCCATATCCATTTTTAGGAGGAGCAACACTGGAAAAGGTGGAAGGACAAAAAGATTCTTCTAAGGATATCCAAAATAAATTGGAAGTTTTTCTTAAAGTGGCTAGTCAAAATCAATAAAAGCAGAAAGTAGTGCAGTAAATAAAAAATCAGATAACCTGGCTCTGTTGTTAATCAGCTATGAAATTTGGAAGTTATTTAAACTTTTTGAGCCTTGATTTCCTAAGTCATATATTGAGGATAATAACACTTTCCACATTTATATCATAGAGTTGCTATGAGGCTCATATGTGAAAATTCTTAAAAAAAGTTTTAATGTAAAAATGCCATGTGTAGTAAAATTAGGTAAATGTTGAGATGGAGCTTGAAAACTGGCTCTGAAGGTCTTCCAGCCCCACAGCTACCAAAGACCCAGAAAAGTAAGTTTTTGCCACCGAAGTTCTTAGTTCTATCAAATATATCAAATATAATCTATATCAGCAACTTATTATTTTTTCATTGTAAATGACATTAAAAAATATACTTTACTCTTTGCTTTGATAAATGCTGTATTCATTCATTCATATCATATAAGTTCCTTGCAAGGAGGGATTGTTTTATTTATATGTAGAAGGAGTATGAAAGATTTTAAACCCAAAATCTCAAATGAAATTTAGGATTTTTCCCTTGAAAATATTATATTGAAATCTTTTGGGGGAAAATCACTGAACGTGTACATTTAAATTCAAACTGGACAGTTTCAGAAAAGTTCTCCAGTTCTCCCTTTACTCTAGCGTCCATGTGTTTTTCATAAATTTGAAAATTTTGTATATTTTAACAATCTTAGGTTTTTGTGTACTTCAATCTTTTCTTCAAGTACATTCCTTTATTCTATAAGAAATCCTTGAGATAGCTAAGTGGCATATAGATAGAGTGCAGGAAAGTAAGGAAATCTCTTCCTGAGTTGAAATCTATTCCTAATCAATCAAAAGCTGTGTAAACCTGGAAAGTTACTTAACCCTATTTACCTTAGTTTCCTCATCTGTAAAATGATCTGGAGAAGGAAATGGCAAATCACTCCTGTATCTTTGCAAAGAAAATCTTCAATGGGGTCACAAAGAGTAGTACAGGACTGAAACAACAGAATAACAACCACAAAGAAATCCTTTGCAAATGATTTTCTTCTTAAAATCATAGAATAAAGAAGCAAAGATTCAAAACTAGACAGGACTTCAGAGGTCTTGCAATCAAATGCTCTTATTCTACAGATAAGGAAGCTGAGGCCCAGAAAGTAGATAACTTACCCAAATAATTAACAATCAGGGTCTAGGTCCTTTGACTCTAAATTCAGACATTTTTACACGAAACTAAGCAGCAAACTTCAGAAATTATCTAGTCCAATTCATCTTATATTTGAGGAGATGGAGACCTAGTGAAGTTGTGACTTTTTGAAGGTCAGGGAAAAGTTAATGGCAGATTTAGGACAGGTTTTCTGACATCTAGCCCAATTCTTTTTCTACTGCACCATGCTGCTTTAAAACATTGTCTTTCCAAATGTCAAGAAGTTGTTCTACTTTTCCTCTTGCAGGAAAGAAATCTGTATTTCTGAAATATAAACTCAAGGGACTAAGAAACAAACATTACCTAAAGAGATAAATGGAAAGGGACACATATCAAACAGAAGATAACAATTCTTTACATTACAGAAAAAAATGAAAACAATAAGAAATGAACCAATTTTATTGAATTTATAAGTTTGAGTAATCAAATATTTTAGTGGCTTTTTTTTCTGTTCCCCAACTGAAATTCTTTTCTAGAAGAACAATAGGATTTAAGTCTTCTTCCCAGGTTTTTCTGGAAAACTACATGGACAGAATATGCTTATTCTTGTAATCTCCTTCATCCTTACATAGCCCATCATTTATAGATTTAGGTATACACAATTTATAATGAGACCTGAAGAATGAACAGTGTAGAACATTGGACACACCCCATTTGATGGCAAGCATATTTTCTCATCTGAAATGACTCAATACAATCTTTTGATTCCCATTAAAAATCAGCTTTGCTAATTACTTAAAATGCTCTCTGCTTTATCACTAAGCATGGGTACCCTTTCCTCCTTCAGTAATCACTCTACATCTTATGTTTTATTTCAATTATGCCCAGAGGATGGATCTCATCCCAACACCAAACCACAATCATCTGTTTCAAAAGAACATACACATAGATTTGATTACATAAAAATTACTTTGGAGAAAACATTTATATTTAGGTAATAAGATAAAAAACTAGAGTACAATGAATTAAGAATTGAATAGAAAGGAAGAAATGAAAGACAGAAAGCTTTTTCTACAAGTTTGATTGTGAAAAAGACACTTTCATTCCTTGAAAGTTCACTCCTTCATTCTTTTTTGGGTTTTGCTTTGGCAATTTCCAGACTTCTTACTCAACCATGAGCCAGTGATCTCATTTTGAAAGATCATTCTGACCTGAAGTCCCTTCCTCTAAATAGTCAGGAACTCCTAGAATCTCTATTTTAAGGAAAGTTAGCCTTGTTTCCAGCTTAATTCTTCTATGAGTTCAACTCTTTGGATTTCCTTTTCTACATGTATTGGTTCCTTTTAAGATCATCCCTCCTATCCCATTTTCTCCCTTTACCCTTTTTTATATGTGCAGATAATTCTATTTTTACATAAATACACATCACATAAATTTGATTTTATGTAAAGAATTATAAAAAGGCATGGGAAGATATGACAGAAACACAGAATTAGTTCAGAGGACTAAAATTCCCTTCTGGGATCTCAATATTTACAAATAATTTTTAATTATTACTAGTACTTGTAAGCTACCTAAAACAGTAGAGAAAGGAACTTGTGTGGAACTGGGATTATTTTGTTGCATCTGACTCTTTGTACTTATTATTTTTTGGTAAGGATACTGGAGTGATTTGCCATTTCCTTCTCCAGTGGATTAAGGTAAACAGTTAAGGATCATGCTCACAATAAGTAGCTGATACTGGTTTGAACTCATATCTATCTGATACCAGACCCAGCACTCTGTACACTGAACCACCTAGCTACCTGTAGGATTATTTTCCCCTGGGATAAAAAGTGAATTTAGTTGCTGTAGCTGGATGTGGCTGCTCACTCATCCTTAGTTGCTGAAGCAAAATTCTAGTCTCAGATATAACAAAAAATGATGGAATAAAAGGCAAGGACCAAAGGGCAGTTTCTGTCCTTCAGGCTAGCCCATTGAGAGCAGAAAATTATAGTCTGGGATGATGAATCTCTTGCCTTTTCCCCTCCAATCCCTTAGTCTCTGGTGAATCATGAGGGATCCATCATTCTACTACAATTCCTTTGCTCCCAGGGCTACTACTCACCATGATACCATTGAGCTACATTAGCTCTGAGTTTCATTGGATTATCTGCCTCTGCTTTTGGATCTCTCCATTTGGTCACTGACCTAGAAGAGAAAGAAAAGTGCATTTATATATACCTACTGTGTGCCAGGTACTGTGCTAAGCTCTCTTCATATTTTTGCAATTAAAAAAAATTATATACAAATGTATGTATGTGTAAATATATGCATTTATTTTATCTATTTATCTCTTTATACATATTTGCACATATATTATATTTTTACAAATATCTCATTTGATCCACACAACAACCCTGGAAGGTAGGTGCTATTATTATCTCCATTTTACAGATGAGGAAACTGATGCAAATAGAGATGAAGTGACTTGCCCAGAGTCACATAGTAAATTTCTGATGCTGGATTTGAATTTATGTCTTTTTGACTCTAGGACCAGAGCTCTATCCATTGTCTTATCTAAAAATAAAAATGTCTGCTTGATGATTTTAGCATAGGAGCTTGGACTTCTGGATCATTGCTGCCTGATACTGCTATTGTTGGTGTTTCCACTGCTGTGGAAGTTACTGTTTCCGTTGTTATGGTTGTTGTCTTAATTCTTGTTGTTATGTCATCTTTCAGAATGATGACTACATCATTTGGGATTATAGCAAGGTTTTTTTTGGTTTTTGTTTTTTAATTTTCACATTCCCTTTGGGAATAGGTACTGAATTTATAATTTCATTTGGTATATACTGTCTTCCTCAATTAAGATGTAAGCCCTTTGAAGGCAGGGCTTCTTTCTTTTCGATTGTATTTGTATTCTGTCTTTAGCACAGAAACTTAATAAGTGCTTAATACATATTTGCTGACTGTTTGGTCCAGGGAATTCTGAAGGGAAAGAAACTCCTTCTACCAATGCAAATTGGCTCCTCCTCTGGAACTGAGAGGTTAAGTGATTTACCTAGGACCAGCAAATACCCACTCAGCAAATATGCTGAATTGAACCCATTTGGGGGATGGGGGAAATAGGACACCTCTCTATTCATTGTGAAAACCAGAGATTTCTCTACTATGGGGCACAACAAATAACACTAATAGTATGGACAAAATACTAACATAACCAAAGGGAAAATGTAGAATTATATTAGTTACCCAGCAGAGTGTATGAGACGCTAATAATTCATCTGTTTTAGTATGTAAATATGGGGGGTTGCATATGTGTTTTTGCATCATATAAACAAATCACATTGAGGTTTTTCAAATTACTATTTTTTTTTTTGGAGCTTCACTTCATCTGGTTTATTGCTTTTTGACTGAGTAATTCTATTATTCTGAAAGATACTGGTCCAGGCTTTGTACCTATAAACATTTTTTTAGAGGTAAAAAGTAACCAAGATTGATAAGAAATGTAAGTCTAAAATTCTGGAAGTTTAATAAGAAGGGTAGAAAATTTCTCCCCTCCCCCCAACATTTCTTATTTTAATGAAGAAGAACTGACAAAGACCTAACTGTTTTGATGAGGACTTTTCAAATCCAAAGAAAATCTTTCCAGATCTCAAAAAGCACTTTAATATAGATTCCTACAAAAGTATGTTGTAGCACCATCTAGCACACTCCTAGTGTATCTACCAGACCACAAAACTTCGAATTTTCTTTTCATATTCAGAATATAATTTATCTGAATAACTGAAGGGAGATAATAAAGTATTTCCTTTAAGAAACATGGCAAAAATTAAAGAAGCATAAAAAATTAAATTAAACATCATAAAAAACTGATTCTACTTAGAAATATTTTTTTCTGTGTTTTAAAATTTGCCTAATAAAACGTTTCATATATAGAAGCTTTAAACTGCATCGAGACTTTTGGGATATCCTGTGCTTCAGTGTACACAAAGTTTATTGGCATTTTTTTTGTGTGTGTGTGTGTGTGTGTGTGTGTGTGTGTGTGTGTGTGTGAAAGGAATTACTTAGATTATAAATTTTTCATAGCAATGATCTAGTCCTCTAAATGGCTTATTGACTTGCCGTAGTAGTAAAATTAAAACAATGTCCATGAGAATAAAATACCTCACTGAAAAAGGACAAATTCAGACCATCAACTATTTTCTCAGTGCCAATCCTAATTTCACTGATTTTTCTTCAGATTTACTGTTTACACAAAGAGGAATCATTTCATTGCTTATCTCTTCTGATAAGACAAAAATCATACCAATTGACTATTGTTGCTAATTTTAAAAATTGGCTGGACCACTACTGACTGACTTTTCTTATTGCACATAATTTCTTATATGGGTACCAAGCAAAATGTGTTTGCATTCTTTTCTACATGACAAGTCCTAGGATGCTTGAAGACAATGTTGAGACCATTGTGCTTGGATTCAGAAGACTCAGGTTTGAATTTTGACTTTGTCATTTACTATTTATATGACCTTAAGTCTCAGTTTCTTTATCTGTAAAATAAAGTGTTTACATTAGATTGACTTCTAATTTCCCTTCCATAATACCTTTTCACATCTTTGGGTTTGTGACCACTCAAAAGAGTCCTTTCCCAATATCGTTTAACATCAAAACAACTGATTGTCAGTTACTATAATTTTTTAAAAAATCAAGCCATATTTTTAAGTACTGGTAGAAAAATACTTTATTGATTCAATTCACTTTAGTTTTATGCCTTATTGTTATATCAACTACACAAATAAAAAATGGTTTAAAATACCTCTGTTTAAAATAAACAAAACAACCAATTGAATTCAGTTTGTTAGAGATTTTTCTAAATGAATTTGGTTAAATTTAAGTGCATCTTTTCACAAAAACTACATACAATAAAAACAAACATACACATTTTTAAAAAGGATTTGTATGGGAAGGCACAAAAATAAATTGCCTGAAGCATTTGGCTGCTTTAGAACTTGCAGAACACAGATTCAGTGAATAGCACTGCCAAATTCTCAGCTTGTCATGGATAACATTTCTCAAATTGAGTGTCCAGTTTCTTTGCACAGAGATTGCTAGGATCTGGCGGTTCAGTTGCCATCAGCAATCTTCTGATAGCTGAAACTGGAAATAGTAACTTTTATTTTTTTCTAGTCCACACAAAAATTCCACATTCAAACACTGAGCCTGAGAGCCACTGAGGAGGGCTCAGCCAAAGTCGAATTTAAAGTTTTAGCTGTCTTGTTTAATTAAAAAAAAACTTATGCCTGCAACCAAGTGGGCAATTTACAGACACAAATTCTAATGTTGAAAACATGAGCACTACATTTATGCCTCCTCCATAAACAACAGCCTCCAGCATTTCCATTGAAAGAACATTCTTTCTGATGACATAGGAGTGCAAGAATATCCTTTTATCACCGGACTACATAAAATTGACAGAAAGAAATTAGCAGTAAAGACTTTTCAGAGAAGGGTTGGTCTCTTGGGTATAACAAAGCAGCCTCTGAGAGGTAGGCAGTGGAATTTCAACACTTGGGTACCATGCTTTGCTAGGTTATTTAAGACATTACAAGTAATGCATTGTTTAGTGGTACCCATGTACCCCATTAAAAGCATCACAGTGTGGCATGGATTCAGCAAGTTGCAGTCAGAATGTGCCAGTTGAAGAATATTGGTGGAAGGAAAATTCTCCTTCAATTTCTGCTTAATGTTCTGATGAAAATAATGTAGTCCTTTGTATTGGGAATATATTTACTTTTAAAACAAGATGAGGGCCATTCAGCAGAGAGACAGAAATATAACTTTAGTATTGTAGCATTACTTCATCCTCCACCCATTTCAAACTTTTTTTTTGTATTCTATTCTTTCTTTTCATGGATGCCTGCTCTTCCCCAAAATGTTACTTTTACTTTGGAGAGTTAATTAAGCTTAGCAGTAGACTAGCAGTTGGTAGTTTTACTGAAATGAGAGAAGTATATGTTATTCATGCAAATACTACTGCTACACATTGCAATGATCTTCATAAAATTTTTATGGTAGCTGAAGCCCTTTGGGGGTCCCATTGTAATAATTATTTGAAGCAAATAAAAATTGTGTATTAGTATTTTTTATCAAATAAAGTAATATTCATTTGCTTTACTGTCCTAATCATTAAAAGCTATCAGGAGGATTTCTTGGTCCATCTGAGCATGTCTACTAAGAACTACTCCTATTTAACTCACTCTTAGATCACACTATGGCTTGAGAATTCTTTTAATCTCTTTTCCATTTATAACTGTACTGCTTGACCTTTTTTCAGCAAGGTGTCTTGTATATAAAATGTCAGCGAGAGGATTATAGACATGGGACAAAGATATAGTTTAATTAAAAAAAGTCCTATGAGATTGAAAAAGGTTACTGGCCTAGATCACAAATATTTAATGCCAGATGACTATTTATGATGCTAAAATAACAAAAAAGGACTTATGGGTAAGTTGTAATTGACCAACCTTTAAAGTTGCCCAAATAATTAGACTATACTTTTGGTTGAAACTTTTGTTTTAGTTTAAGACAAATCTAATCATTTAAGCAATGAGTCTTTCCAGGTTTCTGCCAGTTAAAGCAATTAACATTAAAAATGAAAACAAACTCAGAGTACTATAACTGAGACCACAGGATAGAAAAACTCAAAATATTATCCAAATGTCTGGTCATTTAAAATACAGAACATTTTTACTTTTTAAAAAGTATATTTTGCTCAAAATTCACTGGATGAAACTCTGTGATGGCTGAACCAACTATATATAAGCAGTAGCTATCTTTCCTACTCCTAAAAAAAGCCTAATCCTAGCAATTAACTTCCCAAATATGTCTGTTTCTGTAAACCTGGAATTTATACCAAGTGCTGAATATCAATGAACAATTAGTGTCTTATCCAAAAGCAAAGGAATGTTTTGCAACAAAGTGGCCCTTGTCCCAAATTCCTCAACTGGTACTCAAATTTGCACAAAATCTATTATAATTATTGAAAGAAAAAAATTCTGAGTGAATACTGAATACTTTTATAAAAAGTACCTTGGATTTTTTTGTAATATAATATCAACTCCCCAACTGCATTTTAAAAATTTATACTAATTTTATTCTAAGATTAAATTCTAAAAATTAAATATAAAAATATAAATATTTTCCATACACACAGCAGGATGCAAAGGAGGATTACATATAAAATTGTAATATATAAATTGTAGCTACATAATATATTTTGTTACCTGTTATAACACATATATATGTTGCGTATATTGTACATATGAAATATGTATTCCATGTGAAATATGGCATTCCATTACATTCATATGCTCATATTTGTTCAGTCATTTATCACTGATGATCAATAACTTTGATTTTAATAATTTTCTTTTATTTATTTCCCTCTCTGCTTCAGAATCAGAGCTTTGCTTTCAACTAACTACTCATATATTGATCTTCTTGGAGTACATGCCCAGTAATAATTTTATGATTTTCTTTGCATGATTCCAAATTACTTTCCATAATGCTCATATTAAACCACAGCATCATCAACAATACATTATTCAAGAGCTCTTCCAACATTAGCTAGTTCCAATTTTGTCATATTTATGTGAATAAGGTAAAGTACTTCGTTATTTGAACTTATGCTTCTCTCAGCAATGAGCATTTAAAAAAATTAAGTGGAATTTTAATCCACTTGATGATCTTTTGTTTTGTGATAGGCTTCTAGCATTGTTGATATGGGAATAAAGTCTGTAAAAAAGAAAGTCTGTTAGTGGACGTGTAGCCATTTTCCAAGGGCAAGAGGGTATACCTCCAACTAGTTATAAATGTTTTTTAAAAGTACAAGATTATAAATAACTCATTATTGTCACTGTCCTTTAATGCACTTATACAAATCTTCTTTTCTTAAAAGCTTAAGGTGTTTTATAAAGTTCTATTGGACACATAAAGATAAATAGTCACCTTGTATGAGGTTAGAAGCCTCTCTTACACAGATGGCAGTTCATCAAAAAAATTTCTTCCACAAACTTACATATTTCAAAGACATAGGCTACTTTTTTATTTATTTATGTTTTATTTGCAAAACATATGTATGGGTAATTCTTCAACATTAACCCTTACAAAGCTTTCTATTACAAATTTTTCCTCCCTACTCCCTACCCCTCCCCTAGATGACAGGAAATCCACTAAATGTTAATTATGTTAAAATACTTGACAAATCAAATATATGTATACATATTTCCACACTTACCATTGTTGTGTAAGAAAAATCATATCTCCACGAAAGAAAAATCAGATAAAGGAAACACAATGCAAGCAAACATCAATCAAGAGCATGAAAATATTAAGTTGTGGTCCACATTTCACATCCCTCTCTCTGGGTGTATATGGCTTTCTCCTTTTTTTTTATTTGCTTAATTTTTTTAATTTTATTTGCATAACATATGTGTTACATAGAGTTCTGTTACAAATTTTTTCCCCCAACTCCCCACCGTTCCCCTAGATGGCAGGATATCCACTACATGTTAATTATGTTAAAATATTGGCAAATCTTATATATGTATACATATTTCCAAACTTATCATTGTTGTGCAAGAAAAATCTCATCTACACAAAAGATATATCAGATAAAGGAAACACAATGTAAGCAAACATCAATCAAGGAGTATGAGAATGTTATGTTGTGGTCCACATTTCGCATCCCTCTCTCTGGGTGTATATGGCTTTCTTCAGTGAACAATTGGAGGTGGTTTGAAACATTTCATTGTTGAAGAGAGCCATGTCCATCAGAATTGATCGTCATATAGTACTGTTGTTGCCGTGTATAATGATCTCCTGGTTCTGCTCATTTCACTCAGCATCAGTTCATGTAAGTCTCTCCAGGCCTCTCTGAAATCATCTTGCTGGTCATTTCTTACAGAACAATAATATTCCATAATATTCATATACCATAATTTATTCAGCCATTCTCCAATTGAAGGGCATCTATTCAATTTCCAGTTTCTAGCCACTACAAAAAGGGCTGCCACAAACATTCTTGCACATGTGGGGCCTTTTCCTTCCTTTATGATTTCTTTGGGATATAAGCCCAATAGAAATGCTGCTGGGTCAAAGGGTATGCACAGTTTGATAACTTTTTGAGCATAGCTCCAAATTGTTCTCCAGAATGGCTGTATCCGTTCACAGCTCCACCAACAATGCATCAGTGTCCCAGCCCTCCCACAACCCCTCC
>JAJPUD010004319.1:71921-98974 GCA_023553655.1 Myrmecobius fasciatus
GAAAACTGAGAAAGAAAACTATAGACCCATTTCCCTAATGAATATTGATGCAAAAAATTTAAATAAGATTTTAGCAACGAGATTACAGAAAGTTATCTCCAGGATAATACATCTTGACCAAGTAGGATTTATACCAGGAATGCAGGGCTGCTTCAATATCAGGAAAACTATCAGCATAATCAATTATATTAATAACCAAACTAAGAAAAACCATATGATTATCTCCATAGATGCAGAAAAAGCATTCGATAAAATCCAACACCCATTCCTATTAAAAACACTAGAGAGTATAGGAATAAATGGGCTTTTCCTTAAAATGATTAGTAGCATCTACTTAAAACCATCAGCAAACATCATATGTAATGGAGTCAAACTAGAACCATTCCCAATAAGATCAGGAGTGAAACAAGGCTGTCCACTGTCACCATTACTATTTAATATTGTATTAGAAATGTTAGCTTTGGCAATAAGAGAAGAAAAAGAGATAAAAGGAATTAGAGTAGGTAATGAAGAAACCAAATTATCACTCTTTGCAGATGACATGATGGTATACTTAGAGAACCCTAGAAACTCAACTAAAAAACTACTAGAAACAATTCACAACTTTAGTAAAGTTGCAGGATTCAAAATAAATCCACATAAATCATCAGCATTTTTATATATTACCAAGAAAGTTCAGCAGCAAGAGATACAAAAAGAAATTCCATTCCAAATAATGGATGATAGGATAAAATATTTGGGAATCTATCTGCCAAGAAAATGTCATTAACTATATGAACTAAACTACAAAACACTTTCCACACAAATAAAATCAGACCTAGTCAATTGGAAAAATATTAAGTGCTCATGGGTAGGCTGAGCGAATATAATAAAAATGACAATACTACCCAAACTAATTTATTTATTTAGTGCCATACCAATCAAACTCTCAAGAAATTATTTTACAGATCTAGAAAAAATAGTAGCAAAGTTCATTTGGAAGAACAAAAGGTCAAGGATTTCAAGGGAATTAATGAAAAAAAAGAAAGATGAAGGTGGCCTTGCTGGACCAGATATAAAACTATATTATAAAGCAGCAGTCATCAAAACCATTTGGTACTGGTTGAGAAATAGAGCAGTCGATCAGTAGCATAGAAAAGGATATCAGGACAAGCTAGGTAATAATGTTAGCTATTTAGTGTTTGCTAAACCCAAAGACCCCAGCTTTTGGGATAAGTACTCACTATTCAGCAAAAACTGCTGGGATAATTGGAAACTAGTGTGGAAGAAATTAAGGCGAGACCCACACCTAATACCGCACACCAAGATAAGATCTAAATGGGTTCATGATCTAGATATAAAGAGTGATATTATAACCAAATTAGAGGAACATAGGATAGTTTACCTCTCAGACCTGTGGAGATGGAATAAATTTATGTCCAAAGAAGATCTGGAACTCTTAATTGAACACCAGATAGATGATTTTGATTATATTAAGTTAAAAAGTTTCTGTATTAACAAAACTAATGCAGACAAGATTAGGAGGGAAGCATCAAATTGGGAAATCATCTTTACATTTAAGGGTTCTGATAAAGGTCTCATCTCTAATATATAGAGAGAATTATCTCACATTTATAAAAATTCAAGCCATTCTCCAATTGATAAATGGTCAAAGGATATGAACAGACAATTCTCAGATGATGAAATTAAAACTATTTATCATCATATGAAAAGGTTCTCCAAATCACTATTGATCAGAGAAATGCAAATTAAGACAACTCTGAGGTACCACTACACACCTGTCAGATTGGCTAAAATGACAGGAAAAGATAATGATGAATGTTGGAGGGGATGTGGGAAGACTGGGACAATGATGCATTGTTGGTGGAGCTGTGAACAGATCCAACCATTCTGGAGAGCAATTTGGAGCTATGCTCAAAAAGTTATCAAACTGTGCATACCCTTTGACCCAGCAGTGTTTCTATTGGGCTTCTATCACAAAGAAATCATAAAAGAATGAAAGGGCCCCACATGTGCAAGAATATTTGTGGCAGCTCTTTTTGTGGTGACTAGAAACTGGAAATTGAGTAGATGCCCATCAATTGGAGAGTGGCTGAATAAATTATGGTATATGAATGTTATGGAATATTATTGTTCTGTAAGAAACGACCAGCAGGATGATTTCAGAGAGGCCTGGAGAGACTTGCATGAACTGATGCTGAGTGAGATGAGCAGAACCAGGAGATCGTTGTACATGGCAACAACTGTACTATATGAAGATCAGTTCTAATGGACATAACTCTCTTCAACAATGAAATGCTTCAAACCAATTACAATTGTTCAGTGAAGAAGGCCATATACACCCAGTTAGAGGGATGTGAAATGTGGACCACAACATAACATTTTCATGTTCTCTGTTGATGTTTGCTTGCATTGTATTTCCTTTATCGGATTATTCTCTCTTATAGATACGATTTCTTCGGAACAAAAAAAAAATGATGTGTGGCAATAACTCTACATATATTCAATTTAAATATTCTAACATAATTATCATGTAGTGGATATCCTGCTATCTAGGGGAGGGGTGGGGAGTAAGGGGGAAAAATTTGTAACAGAAAGCTTTGTAAGAGTTAATGTTTAGGAATTACCCATACATATGTTTTGCATGTAAAAAGTATTAATAAAAAAATAAAAAAAAAATAAATGTTCTTTTCAATGAAAAAAAAAATTCCTACAAGACCTTTTTCTGATCTCCCTTGCTGCTGGTACCTTTCGCAGGCACCCTCAATTTCTACATTTCAAATAAATTTACTCAGTTTCTAGTGTTTTTCAAAGAAACAATGATAATGGGGTATTGGAGTCCTAATGGTCAACAATGCACAGATATTTATTCTACCTAAGGGACTAAGGATTCAAAATAAATACTCCTTTGATCATTGGGAGCCCAAAATATCTGAGAGGGTGATTCTAACTGGCTTTATTCTGAAATACCATTTGCTATTCTGCAGACTGAAATGTCCTATCTTTTACTGAAATCTGAATTATTGTATTTGATTAAGTTGCTTTATTGTGGCCTCTAAGTGGCTAGACCAGCCCTCTGGATCTTCTGATTTCAATTTGGGTAAAATGGTACTATTGCTTGCTGTAAAGGAGTCTGATCTTAAGGTCTCTAATGGATATTTTTGAGTTTTCCAAATAAGCCACTTTTAGGGAAAATATTTTTCCTTTCTTTATACTTCTAAACATTTCAATTTGGAAGTAAGAATAGAATGAAAAGCATACTCAGTCTGCAGACAGGACTTGCCTTCCAGCCTCTCCTTCAAGTTGTCCAGTTTGAGAGTGGGTTTCTTCTCAATTCAAGGCTACGTGGATGCTGCAGGTCCTAATTCAGTATCAGCCAGAAGTAATCCACTTCTGCTGATTCATTGCCTAGAGGAATTCTGGTTAATTTAAGTTGTTAAAATGAATCAGTAACTTACTTTTGTAGTTCCAAGCCCCTGATCACACATATGTTGTGCTCTGGCAAAATACTGCACTTTAAAAATCTCTTTCTTTCTCCTCCAAACACCTCCTCTCAATAGAATTGTAGAAATAATACAGATTATCGATAGGAGTGGTTAACAAGCTTTTATCATAATTATCAGCTTGAGAAATAAACCAAACGTTTAAACAAAGAAAACAACTTTTATCTTTAGTGTAAAAAACTTTCTACCTTAGTGGATTTCTAAGTTTCTAGTGGGCACAGTGGGTAGAGTGCCAGGCCTGGAGTCAGGAAGATCTGAATTCAGATTTGATCTCAGATACTTGCTGTGTTATACTGAGCAAGTCAGTTATTCCTCTTGACTCTCAGTTTGTCCTCTGTAAAATGAATTGGAGAAGAAAATGATAAACACTCTTAGGTCACAAAGTCAGATATGACTGAAAAAGACTAAACAACAAAAGAAACTTTAAAGAAGTAGAAAGTATGAGGAAATATAGAACTCAAATATTAGTCTTCCTCTTGGGGAGGAGGGAAGAAATAAAAAAATAATAATTGAACTCCATCTTTAGTCTAAAGGAATTTTCAGAATGAGCTACCCTGTATTTCCTTAGGCTCATAGAAGCACACAAAGTAGACATGTCACTCTGATTCATCTTTTTGGCTTCCAAGATGTTTCTCTTCTTCCTCCAAACCCTTAAGATAAGAGGATGAGATGTATGAATCACATCAATCTCATATGCCATTGTCAAAGTTAAGAGTAAAACTAATGAGAACCAAGGAGAGAGAACACTAGATCATTACTGCTTATCCATCTTATTCATTCACAGTCTGGGTATCTTTACCAATGCTTAGACTGGGTGTGATGAAGACTATTACATTGGTAAAAGTAGTTAGCAAGTCTTAAGGTTTTACACAATTGTTAGTTATTAATAATTTATGTAAAGTTTAGATAGACCTAGGCAAGTTGCTTAACCTCTTAGTGTCTTGGTCAATGCCCCAAAGCCAAGTTATAATGCAGAAACCAGTCTGAATTAGCAAAGAAAGTTTCCGCATTAAGAGTTCCCTAAATTAAGGAAGCACAGATCCCACTCTATTCTATAATATACAAATTTTATATATATTATTAAATACTATTTATATAATGATGCATATGAAATATATATATATGCTACATGCAAAAAGATGCTTCTGATATATAAGAAAGAACAACAGGATTAATACTAAGGAGAAGTAGGTCCACATTTTGATTCTCCCACTAACTAGACAATGTCTACTGGCAAATCACTTAACTTCTTTAGGCCTTATCTATAAAATAATGAGAAGATTAGAATAGATAAATTCTAAGGTTCCTTTTAGTTTTAAAATTTCATAATTCAATGGTACCATTAGAAGAAAGCTAAAAAGACATGTAATATCTTTTTTATTTGATTTGATTTATGTAATAAAGATCAATAAGGACCTGGCCTCCTTAAGAACAACTAAAATTTAGCTCTTCCTATTATTATGCAGCTTTTAAAGACTTCAGATATGATCCTTAGGCAGCCACAGCTCAGGCCATTGATGCTGTTACCTTTTAATAATACTCATTGCATCTCTTCTTGCTTTGACAGAAGCCTGTGTCAAAGCCTGGTACCACATCAGACATACCCAACAGAGGAAGAGCATCTATTAAGGCATATCTATTAACTCTGAAAGGGAGCTCTGTAGAGTAGGCTATTAGCTATGGGGATGGGAGCAGAACCCTTTGTGATCTTCTGGTGTAGTCCTTTTAAATTGACCTAGAGACTCTGCCCACACTTAGAAAATCTTTCTTGATTTTGTTGTTAAACTTGAATTTTGAAGCTAGGTCCTCATAATTATCTGCTGTACCACCTAGCCACCACACATAAAATAAAAACTATTTATGTCCTTCTTTCCTTCCAGAGCCTGTGTTCTTTCCATTATACTATGTTGCCTCCAATCAAAAAAAAGAAACCTTTCCCATTGAGACAAAATTTTTTTATCAGTGATTTTTAAAACATCTCACATAATTCTGATATTTTCATTGTAGAAGGATATCAGAGCGATATATTCTCTTTCTACATTCCCCCCTTCCCCAGCAACAAGAGCCTACTTCAATTAGGAGAGCACTAAGGTACTTCTGCTAAGTCCAAGGCATTTGTAGAAAGGATGGAAGAGAGCCTAAAGCATGAGAGTCTGAAGGACACAGAAAGAGAAAGGAGTCCATGATAGCCTTGTGAGAAGCTATTCCCAGAGTTTGGCATGCTGATACATTAAGCTCTCTTTGTAACTCCAGAGTTCATCTTCACTCAGTTCATCAGAAATTCCAGAGATTAGAGCAATTAAGGAAGACGAGGAAAGTTAAATGTTATATAGGAAGTTGTGGTCTCCTTCAAGTGGGTTTTCTACCCTTCAAGGTCACAGGCAAGGTGCTGTCAACTAGCAGGGAAATTAGACATTTCTAGCTTTTTAGTTTCCAGACACAGAGATTCCAGATGTTCGGGTTCCAGAAAAGGAGCAAGAAATAGGGGAATTTGGCAAGAGCAAAGATGGGAAGAAATAGACAATAGATTGGGAAGAACAGAGGCTTTTCCTATTATAAAACTGAGACTTTGTTTCAGGGAGAATATTTTAAAAGTGAATGCCTTTAAAAAAAACAATAAAAAAAAACAAATATAATATTACAAAGGGACTATAGGATAGTAGATAGAGAGCTGTCCTTGGAGTTAAGACATGAGTTCAGTTCCTTCCTCTGATATATCCTGCTCCCTTTAAGTCACTTCATCTCTCAATGCCCTCCAGCAGTTCTTTGTTGAAGTTTCAGAAGAGTCAGGGATCTGTATCAGTGGAGGGAAAATTTCCACTGAGAGTTCTCTTCACTGATAAAACTATATATTTGAACACAAGGAGAATTGAGATGTCATAAAAACAACTTTTTTATTTTATTTTATTTTAACAGACACAGGGCTTACTTTCTCTACTTTGTTGAATTGATCTATAATATTATCAACACTAAAGTGAAGTAAAGAGTTGACTTTTGGGAAATGAATAGACAAAACAGAGTTTGAAGGTAGACACATGAGTAGTGTGACAGAAGATATAAGACTGAAATGTGCCAAATTCTTATATATAATTCCATTGGTTAACAGGCTTTTTGAGTATCAGCACTAGTTTTTCACAATGAAAAATATTGGAGATCCATGTCATATTGATTGTACTATTAGAATTCATTGATTGAAAGAATAGTCTTAATAAAAGGCATCCACAAATTCAATAGTTCTTTATAAATGAAATTGTACTTTAATGAATGTGACAACATCTATATACATTTTAAAAATAATCTAACATTATTTATTATTTATTTAATCATGGCTTGTTTCATGTTCTGCACTTGTCTTCCTCCTCACCAGCTGCCTAGCCTCTTCCTTGGTGTCCTTCTTCTACTACTTTAAGCTTCTCTTTTATGGTGTTTAAAAAGTCTGAGAGACATAATTTCTTGGTAGTCATTTTATTAATAATGCTAAGCCAGTGGCACTCTAGAAAGATAAAGATAATTATCGTGATGGACTCATGGCTTCTATGCCCTTCAAAGAGAGGTGTTTCTCAGGCTGGCAATCAACTCTGGCTAATAATGATAGAATGAATATTACAATTTTAATACATATAGCCATACTTTGATTATGTCATTTACATAGTTATGTATCCCCACCCAAACCTGAATAGAAGACTTTGGCTTCCCTATCTGGGTGGAGTCTGAACAAGATTGTTAAGAAAATTAATCCAATCTCATTATCAGTGGATGATGAATCCAAGAGAATGAACTTTGATATGAGGACTAGAGAAAAAAGGGGGGGGGGAAGAAACTCTACCTCCCCAAATCATGTTATCAATAAGCATTTCTCTTACTTTATGTTTTCTTCCTATACTAGAATGTAAACTCCTTGATAGTAAATACTATCTTAATTGCTTATATTTGTATTTTCAATTCTTAGCACAATAGTTGGCACATACTAACATTTAATAAATACTTTAAAAAAAATTCTTAATTTACTTATTGAATTATGGTGCATGTCTTGTTTTTTTTTTATTAAAGCTTTTTATTTGTATAATATATGTATGGGTAGTTCCCCAGCATTGATCTTTACAAAGCTTTCCATTACAACTTTTACCCCCAGTCCCCTCTCCTCCCCTAGATGGCAGGAAGTCCACTATATGTTAATAATGTTGAAATACTTGACAAGTTGTGCAAGAAAAATCCTATCTACAAGAAAAAAAAAGAAAATCAGAGAAAGGCAACACAATGCAAGCAAACATCAATAGAGATCATGAAAATGTTACGTTGTGGTCCATATTTCATATCCCTCTCTCTGGGGTGCATGTCTTGTTGAAGTCAAGTAAAGTTCAAAGAGAATTTTTGGGGTGCATAAATATTTGAAGACTTTGTAATAAGTTGGAGAGTCCCATCTCAGGGGTCTCTGGTATATAAAATCTGCTCTGTCATGCATTATTCCCCCCAAAGTCTTTCAGGATAATTTCTTCCTAGGTATAGACTCACTATTACTTTTTTTTGTGGGGGGTAACATTTTGTAGCTTGCTGTTGGAGACGAAGAGACTGTTGGAGACAGAGAGGACTACCAAACCCCTACCCCCCAAAAGGAAGTGCATACCAGCAAGAGGTCTAAGAAACATCACCAAACCCCTGCCCCCAAAAAAGGTGCATACCAGGAAGCCAGATACGATCAATTATCTCAAGAAAGTTTCAAGTAGGCATCCTGCTTCAGGAAATCACGCATACACCATATCCCTCCCCTTATTCAATTTCCTGACAAATGGTCAACAAATGTTATATCCTTTGTTATATGAAAGTTTACTTTGATGCACCATGTATAAAAACCCTGTACTGAGCCTCAATAAACGAGCTATTCTGCCCTTATACAGAATGGTCTCCATTCTTTCCTTTTTCAGCCCATCCCCAGGTTGATGCCTCCCCAGCCTCTTTGGCTCACAGGCCGATGCGAGATCTCAGGCACCCTTAGCTCGAGGCCCGCGGGTCGGGTCAGCTTGCTTCTAAAAACTATACTTTCCCCCACAGAATATTCCCATCCTTCTTACTCCTCAAAGTCATTTGGAATAATTTCCTGCCTTAGCTGATGTCTTGAGAAACTCCTGTTTTCATACTCTGCAGAATTCATTAACATGCACTACTCCCTCTTTAAGATCACTAATTATGATATTAAAAACCATTACTCTATGGGAGAGATGATGCAAATGATGGATGTCCAATAGCTTTCTACATTGCTAATGTTGGAATCATATCAGGGTTATTTAAAGGCATTGATGAAAAATTGAGGTCAGTCACAAAGGATTGTCATAAGGATTAGATGAGATCATTTTTTTAAAATTTTTTTGCAAAATATTTTGTAAACTGTGATGAGCTGAATAAACATGATCTATTATTGTCATATAACTGTATAAAATATAATAAATGAATTCATTACCAGGTGAAAAGAGTTGAGATTGGTCTTATCTGAAATTAGACAGATGGATAGGATTGGTTGTTTAATTAAATGGAACCATTCAGGTAGAGAAACACATCAGTTCCATTCAGACAATTCAATTTAATTTAACTGGCATTTATAAAATGCTTAAAATATACAAAGCACTATCCTGGTTATTATGGATACAGAGAAATTGTTTAAAAATTCATGATTCTCAAGAAACTTATATTCAAGTGGTTGATTACAACATATAAGCAAAAAGCAAAATATACATACATATATATGTATATATATATGTATACATATATATACACAAAGTAGTTGGGAAGAGGGATAGGATTATAACTGAATATACAGCTTGGCAAAATCAGAAGATTAGTTTAGAAGGAAACACCTGATGTGAGTTTTGAAAGGAAATATAATTTCCAAGAAACAAAGGAAGTTTGAGGTATGGAAAGTGCAAAGTCACTAAAGTGGGGGATGAAATATGTCTAATGGATAGTCAGTTAACCAGGTTAATTGGAACATGGAGTGTCTGAGGGCAAGTAATTTGAAATGTCTGCAAAAATATATTAGACAACTCTGAGAGGCTTAAAATGCCAATTAAAGATGTATTATTTTATCTAGAAACACAAGCTTCTTTAGCAGGGGAATGAGATCATGAGAATTGTTTTGGTAATATAATTTGCAATAATTTATAATAATTCAGCAGTTGTGTGCATCAAAGATTGAAGAGGGGAGAAAACACAAAGTTGGTTTTGAAGACCAACTAGGAAGCTACTACAATAGTTCAAGTGTGTTGATAAGAGAATGAGGTGGAATGCTGTGGATGGAAAGGAAGACAAGGTAGAAATGAGAGATGATGTGAAAGTAGAATTCAAAAAACTTGACAAGAGATCTGATAGGGAGGAGGAAGTGTGAAGAGTCAAGGAAGATTCCAAGACTATAAAACTGACAGACTTGAATGATGGTGATGCATTTGATAGAAGCATGAAAGTTGGGAAAATATGTGGGAGGGAAAGATAAGGTCTCCTTTAGGCATATTGAATTTGAAATGTATACAGGACATCCTGTTCAACATGCCCTATAAGTAGTTGATGGTATAGAATTAGAGTATAGGAAAGAGAAGCAGGCTGGATATGTAATTTTGAATCATCTACCAAGAGATAATTAAGTCTACTGGACCTGATAAGATCACCAAGACCAAGAAGAAAGTCCAGGAAAAATCCTAGAGGTCTTTTCTCGGAGGCAAGATGTAGACAACACTGAAGAATTATCAGGTAGGAAGGAGGAAAATGGAGAGAGTAGTGTTATGAAAAATCAGGAGTGATTAGAAAACATTAATGAGCAGGGGATGGTTTACTATGCTATAAAAGATAAGGAAGAGGATTGAGAGAAAAACATGGAACTTAGGAATTAAAAAAATGTTAATAGTGACTTGTATTGAAGTATTTATAGTACAAAGGCAAAACTCATTCCCTCCCAATCCTTGAAGGGTACTGTTTAGTAAGGTAACTAGATGGTGCAGTGAATAGAATGGTGGACTAGGAGGACCTGAGTTCAAATATGACCTCAGACACTTACTTACTGTGTGACCCAGAGCAAGTCACTTTAATCCTCAGTTCTTCACTTTGAAAATGAACAGGAGAAGGAAATGGTTGCAATATCCTTGCCAAGAAGATCACAGATGGGGTCATGAAGAGTCAGATATGACTTAACAATAACAACAAAAAGGCAATGGGTGCAAAGAGAAACTGAAGGAGGGACTGAAAGGAGAAACTAAAAGAAAGACTAAACTATATCAGAGAAGGGAGAGATTAAAAAGACCCATTAGCCCTCTAGGCCTCTCAGAGGCTGAATTTACTTGTACCCATGCTGTTGAGACAGTTTAGTGTGAGAGACACTGGACTTAATATTAGGAAGATCTAAGACACTGACTTGTGACCCTACACAAGTCATTTAACTTTGAAGCTTAGTTGCCTCATTTTTAAAATTCTGGATTCAGTGACCTGAAAGTTCCCTTCTACATCTAAATCTTAACAATCCATTGACAAACTAAGGAAAATTCTCTAGAAAGGACTAATCTTTTCCCTACACTTTCCTTTGCTTGCCTAGTAAGAATCAGGCAATATATTTTGTTTGCTAATTTTCCCAAAATATTTCCTGTCATGAATTTTTGCCTTAAACATAAAAGAAGCCAGGGATTATCTGGAGATAAATCTAAAGCAATGAATTTCTGACTAAAAGTTAAAACTTTTTCTAACTAGCAACTCTGAGACATTATGTTGTATTCTTTTCTTTTCTCAGGAACTGATATATATGTATATATGATTTTTTTCTTCCTAAGACATTGGAGTAATTATGTTCTTCCTTTCTGCCACACATAAAGGACATGCATTCTTTTATTCTCAGCAGCAGAAAACCATGTTGGATAATGAGATAATTAACATCAGAAACAGCCTACACCTCTAGTTGCTGAAGTTCTTGTGAGTGTGCTTGAAGGGTAGAGAGAGAAAATAAAGGGAAGTGAAATCATTTATATATCATTTAACTTGGAGAAATCAAAAAGTGGAATACTTTATCAACACAAATAGCCCTTTTCATTTATCCAAAAGGTAATGAGATGTTTTCCAAAGGCTGAAAAAAGTGAACATAGCATCCATTATGCTGCCCTCATATTTCACATTTCCCATGCCTCAATATTAAAACACTAAATTGAGGGCAAATTGAGAGATTATACATCCACTTCTAGGTACTCCACAGAGTGTGAGAATTTGACAAAGGAAACCTAGAATCAAAAACTCATTGACAATCAAACTTGAAAGCAATCTCAGAGACAATTAAACTGCCTCATTTCAGAGATATAAATGAGCAGCCCAGTGTAGTCCTGTATTGTACCAATAATAATAGATAGTTGTAGATTTCTTCCCTCTACCTTCCAGTTTTCTGTGCTAGGAATACTGCAAATTAAAATACTAAAATACTCAAAGTCCATGAAGCTGTTGATCTGATATCAGCCTATACCTGGATACCCAGGTCCTTGGAAGTGGAGAAGGCAGGGATTGTTTTGCTTTTGTATCTTTTTTAGGCTGGGGAAAAATTATCGGTTGGTCCAACTAGCTTTTGCTCTACTCTGGGACTACAAAGGGAATTTCTATTGAGCATGGCTTTTTTTCTATAGATTAGTTCTCTATTCATTGTGCAAGAACCATTGTAACAATGAGTATTGTTACTTCCTACTCTGAAAAAAAGCCAAAAAACAAAATAGCATATATTCAAGGTACCCTTTTAAGTTTAATATGTACTGTTTACATTGTCTCCATCACTTTCTTAAATCTAGATAATCAGCAAAACAATAAATCAAGCCCTGATTTATAGCATTAGCAAATTTCCAAAGTATAAATCCTTATACTTAAAATTTAACAATTTGGTCTAGCAAACCTTATTTGGCTGTAGCATTAGCATTATATAAACTTTTATATTCCTAGGGAAGAAAGTGTACCAGTAATGACCCCCAGAGAAAACACATGGTTTTTCAAGAATATATTAAATACCAAGAGTTGACAGTGCTGTTCATGGCCCATGCATGCTTGATTTAAAAAAAAAATTAAAAAAAAGTACAACATACGGTTATTGACATCAATGAGTTCACAAACCAGTTAAAATAAAAATTTACATATGTAAAGCAACTTGAGAAATGGCAATTTATAATTTGTTACTAGAACATATATGACCCAAACTCTTTTAAAAACAGTGTCAGGGGAAAGAATGTTGGATTTGGAGTCAGAGGTCCTTGGATTGATTTTCAATCCCCCCCCCCACTTGCTACAAATGTGATTTTGGGCTTCAGTTTCCTTATCTGTAAAATGGGAGGGAGGGCTGGACTAGAGAGGTTCTAACATGAACTTTCTAGCTCCAATCTATGATTCCATTCAATAAGAATACAGAGAAGGAGAAAATCCTCATATGTTATAGAGTAGAGTAGGAGCTATTTTACTCAAGTCTTTAGGGAAATACAGAATTTGGTTTGGCAGAGGGAAATCATACTATGTTAGTATCACTATAAGAAAAGTAGCTTGATTATATTTTAAAGGAAAGTTTTGGAAGGGTTTAAGTCAAGTTGGTGTGTAGTTATGCCAATGATATCTATGTATAATGTGTAATAAATAGTCAATCTTCCACATTTACCTGTTTAATTTTCAAGTCTTCAAACATTTCTGTGATTTGTATGAGCACATTCTTGTTTATGCACAATAGAGAAAAAAAAATTAAGAGGTGCTTTATGGGGCAAGTTTGTGTAGCAGCTGGTATCCTAGAGGCTTTCTTGGTTTTGTTCCCCCTATCACTGTAAAGAGCTCTCCGTGCATTTGTTGCTTTTTTGTTTGTTTGTTTTTAAAACTGAAATATTGTGTTGCAATTTTGCCCCCCAAATATTGTGCAAGTCCTTTGTGTTGTAAGTCCAAGTGTGAAAGATCAGTGATGCAGCTTAGTAAGAAAATGAAGGTGTTAAATAAATTGTGTCCAGGAATGTTTATAGGTGCTATGGACCTAGAGACTTTTAAGGATCTCAAATGGTTTAAGAAGCAGATATCCACTGATAGATTATTGCAAACTGGGGCATTCGGGCTTTTTTTTTTTTTTTTTTTTTTGTTCTCCAACTCATCCACCTGCTGTGAAAGACAAAGTACCAGTGTCCAAGGTAATATGGAGACTTCACCAATGTCAGGTTCTTAGAATAGGAGCAACTAAAGTTCCAACACCTTTAACCTTCATTTTCAGTGGGTTACCAAAATAGAGAGCTTTATATCACTTACTATACTGGTATAACTACAATATCCTCACATCATGATCTGACATAGTGAAAGGTAGGATTCAGGTTTAAAAAAAGTTTTAATTGTAAAAATTTTATTTGTTACATACTATTTATGATATGATAGCTTTCATTGTGATGAAAAGCGAATATTATTTGGAATCATTGATTTAAAAATGAGAAAAAATGTTTTGCATGTTACTAATCTTATTTTATATATTGCATTTTATGGATTATTTCATGGTTACTGTGTTAGGAAAATTATATATTATACAAATTAATGTTTTCATATAAGTATATTTTCAGCAATCTCTAGAGAAAGATTCTAGTTTTTGGTGCTCATAGGAACCTAACCTCCTATTTTCCATAGTTTCAATGTATCAACATTGTCAGTTTCCCAAAAAGAAGTTTCCTAGATATAAAGTGTTGCTATGTTTCTTCTCTAATACCCCCATTGGAAAAGACATCATTGCCTTTGGAGACTGTACCTTTCTTTCCTTTGTATCTAGCATTCAATAGCTTAGGAATCATTGCTCTTGTAAGAGTTTATTTTGTGATAAGGTGGCTTTTCGGAGACAGGTTTGGACGCATTTCTGATACAGACTTAGATCTGAGATTCCATTCCATTATCCTAAGGCCATGTCTGAAAACTCAGATCAAGCAATCTATCATCAAGATTTTATTAAGTACTAACTTTGTACTTCCTCAAGGTGCACTTTTATCGGGGAGACAGTATATACATAAATCAGTCCATACAAGATAAATACAAGTTGGTAGAATATTTTAAGTCCTATGAACAGTATGAGAAAAGGCCTAGAGGTTAGGTATATGAGTGATGGAAAACTAGCTTGTCTGGAGTAAGGGCTGGTTTTTGGGGAAAAAAAAAAGTTGGATATAAGGATATAATATGAGAAAGAATGAATTGATTATGGCCTGAAGAGTATGGACTGGATCTGAAAGGCACTATAGAATCTTTGGGGAATGAATAACAAAAGAGACTTTTAAGGAAGATTAATCTATTAGTAGTTTGCTGGATGGAATCAAATAGAGAGATAAACTAGAGGCAAAGAATAATTCAACTTTACTTTAAACCAAATATAAAGTAGAATCCCCATTTACTGAGGAAATTCATTCCACTTAAGCCATGGTGTCTACTGCCTGAAGTAAGGCCCTTGGAATTCTAAGACAAAAAAAATGCTTTTTAATTCCTGTTATGAATATTTGGACCATTTTTATACCCATTCTGGTCTCCCAGACCATGTACTCTCCTTCGTTCATTGCATTTTATAATAGGGAAGCACTCTGGGACTTTAGAAGTCAGATCTGGGGGTCATGTCAATCAGTTAACAGTTCAGCTCATTTAATTAATAATAATAACTAATATTTTTGTTGTTCAGTCACATGTGCTTTTCGTGATCCATTTGGGATTTTCTTGGCAAGGATCCTGGGGTGGTTTGTCATTTCCTACGCCAGCCCATTTTACAGATGAAAAAGCTTAGGCAGACCAGGTTCAAATAGCTTGTAAGTGTCTGAGGCTGGATTTGAATTCAGAAAGATGAGCTTTTCTGACTCCTTACCCAGGTCTTTATCCCATTGCACCACTTAGCTTTCCCTATGTAACTCTTTACAATTTGGAAAGAATGCTTTTAAAACAATCTGTTTAATTAGGGTTCTTCAGAGACTATTTCTTCATCACCTGCCACAACTGCAGGAAGCAGTCAGCTTGAATCAACATATGGGAATCTTTTGATACTGATGATCTAATAGGTTCTTTCCTTGTCCTGTATCTTTACTCTTATTCCCCATTCTTTCTCTTTGCCCCTACCTCATACTCCTGACTTCACCATGCAGTGAAAAGATTACTGTGGAGAAAATGTGGTGAGAGTGAGGAATCTTTCTATCAGATATGAGAAAGTTTACATATGGCTTGATACTCTGGGAAATTCCCTTGTAGTGTACAGGCTTACAGACCTCATTCTGGGTCAGGTTCTCAGGCACTGGTCCAAGGGAGACATTCTTATTTTAGTGTTCCTAGGAGGGGATGGTCTCCAGGGATCAGGATAATCTAGTTTGTAGGTGTTAAGAGGAAAAGGGAATTAGGGAAACTGGTCTAAATGGATCAGGTTGCTAATGGAGTAAGAAGGGTGGAGAGGGACTGCTAATGAGAATAAATCTTAAACTAATCTAAGAACAAATCTAGAACAAATCCATCTCTTATTTTTCACTCCTACTTTATTTCTGCTATTAGAAAGATAACAATGTTGGGCTATAGAGGAAAGACTATTGAATTTGAAAAGATAAGATCTGACTTTAAATCCTGTCTCTTCTATTTAGTAGCTATGCTCACATAACTTTTTTGAGTGTCAGTTTCCTCATCTATAAAACAGAATAATACTTGAATTTCAAACCATTATGTGTTGTTCTGGAGGTGAAATGAGATCCTGGGTTACAGGCACCTAGTGTCTTTTAGTCCTTACCTTCCTGTCCCCCAAAGTTTCAAGTCAAGTCCCCCCTAGGAGAGATCTATCCCAGATTCAAGGTATTTGATCAGTCTTCATTTCACAAGTCTCCAGAGTTGTATTTATCTTTGGTGATAACAATAATTAATAATAATTAGTAATAATAATGATAGTTAACAGTTACATAGCAGTAACTAGGTACCAGGCATTTTGTTAAGACAAAGAACTTGGTAGCTCCTCATTTTTCCATGAGCAGATCTGTTTGGTTTCCACTCCATGAGAGCATCATGCCCCATCTATTCATCTTAAATGTCATCACTATGCTGACTCACTGGGTTTTGATACCTAGCACCTTTTCAATTCCTTTTCAGTTCAGACCCTCAGGCATCTCCCCCCCTCCAAATGGAGGGCTGGAAAACAGAGCACTAAATCCCTCCAAAGCCTTCCTTTATAGAGGGTTGGGATATGAATTTTCCATTTTCCTTCAGCAGATCTGCTTTGACTCTGGAGAAGAAACATCATGTCCCAGAGCCAGGTATCCCCCACTTTTCTTTTCAGTTTCCTTTTGTGTGTTATCTTCCTCTATTAGATTATATGCCTCTTGAGAGTAGGGATTAATTTTCTTTTTCTTATTTGCATCCCTAGCACTTGTAACTGTGCTTAGCATATTTTTGTAATTTAGTCATTTTTCAGTCATGTCACACTCTTTTTGGGATTTTCTTGGCAAAAGATACTAGAGTGGTTTGCCATTTCCTTCTTCAGCTCATTTTACAGATGAGAAAACTGAGGCAGACAGGATTAGGTGATTTATCCAGGATCACACAGGTAGTAAGTGTCTGAGACCAGATTTTAATTCAGGTCTTCCTGATTCCTCTAGACCTGGCATTCTACCTACTATGCCATCTTACTGCCTCCTAGCTGCTCAAATCAAAGCCACTTAATGAAATGACTTAAAAAAGAAGCAGAGAAAAAACATCACTTAATCATAAAGGAAGGAAAAGGCCCCACATGTGCAAGAATGTTTGTGGCAGCCCTTTTTGTAGTGGCTAGAAACTGGAAATTGAATAGATGCCCTTCAATTGGAGAATGGCTGAATAAATTATGGTATATGAATATTATGGAATATTATTGTTCTATAAGAAATGACCAGCAAGATGATTTCAGAGAGGCCTGGAGAGACTTACATGAACTGATGCTGAGTGAAATGAGCAGAACCAGGAGATCATTATACACGGCAACAACAGTACTATATGACGATCAATTCTGATGGACATGGCTCTCTTCAACAATGAAATGTTTCAAACCACCTCCAATTGTTCACTGAAGAAAGCCATATACACCCAGAGAGAGGGATGCGAAATGTGGACCACAACATAACATTCTCATACTCCTTGATTGATGTTTGCTTACATTGTGTTTCCTTTATCTGATATATCGTTTGTGTAGATAAGATTTTTCTTGCACAACAATGATAAGTTTGGAAATATGTATACATATATTCGATTTGCCAATATTTTAACATAATTAACATGTAGTGGATATCCTGCCATCTAGGGGAGGGGTGGGGAGTTGGGGGGAAAAATTTGTAATGGAAAGCTATGTAAGGGTTATTGTTGAAGAATTACCCACACATATGTTATGCAAATAAAATAAAATTAAAAAAAAATCTGGGGTACATCCTCCCAGAAATACCTACAGCATCAGTGAAAAGCCTGGATCAATGCAGAGAACACATATGGTGAGACACACATATAGGGTCCAAGGGCAACACATTCAGGGACAAATAGGTGAAATATATAGCACCAGCATGTTTGGAAGGGCAGACTATGGAGGTCACAGGGCTAATTCACAGCATGTGAAAGACTAACAGCATTACAAGTACTGATGTCTTTTAGGGATGGAGATCTTGCTTCTCTCCCTGAGGCTATTGGCTTTCTACTTTTACTGACTGTTGGACTGGCCTCCCCACTGGTTTTGTAGTTTGTGCTGGACTTGGCCAGATTCTTTTCCACTGTTGGGATGCTACTCTGCTCTCCTCATCACTCAGTTTTCTTATCCTCAGGGAAGGAAAGATGACACTATGCTCTTTTGGCTTAAAACTTGTAGGTAAGCTTTCTTTCCAGCTGTTTTAGGATTGGCAGGGAAAAAAAAAAACCCACTAACATTTCCTAGGGCCAGCAGAAAGATTTCTCTGTCTGGTTCCCTCAAAGCCTCTGCTACTATGAAATCTTTCATCTCCTAAACCTAAGAAATTATCCCCTCCAGGTGCCAGGCTCTTTAGAATAAGGAGCAACACATTCCACACTAGCTAATCCCTTTAGATCTTGATTTTTCCTTGAATTTCTATTCCTGGTAAAGGGCTTGGGCTCTTTGGTCAGAGACTTGGCTCTATTCTGGTGATTAGTCCATATGCTTCCCATTTTCAATCTAGGCTAGGCTAGGCTAACTTAACAATGAATACTTACTCAATAACTATCAGTGGATGTCTGCTTCTTAAACCATTTGAGATCCTTAAAATTCTCCCAGCCCATAGCAGCTGCAGACATTCTGTGAACAAAATATCTAACTCCTTTATTTTTCTACTAAGCTGTTTCATTGACTTTGCACACTTGGACTTACTGCACAAAGGACTTGTACTATATTTGGGGGGGCATAATCACAACACAAAATTTTAGTTTCAAATACAAACAAAGATATGCAACAAATGCATGGAGAGCTCTTTAAGTGATAGCGTGAACAAAACCAATGAAACACCTAGGATACCAGCTGCATCAACAATTTACCCACAAAACACCTCTTATTTTTTGTCTACTGTGCATAGCCAAGAATGAGCTCATAAAAATCACACAAATGCTTGAAAATTAAACAGGTGAATGTGGAAGATTGACTATTTATTATATATATGTTATGTATGGATATAATTGGCATTGACTCAAACCTTTCCAAACCACTCATAACTAGCACAGAGGTGGAAAGAGAAGTAGAGTTATTCTCTTCTATATTCCCATATTCATGAGTGGGTAAGGGGACAAATTGAAAGCAAATCAAAACAAACAGATGAGATCAAGCCCAGGAAGTAAATTTAATGTTCTGAATTGGGTTTGATTCAAGTCAGTCAACTGGTTTTTTAGATCCAACAACAGGAGAAACCACAAGTTATTTAAAACTTAACATAAGATTTACTTAGCCTTCGAAGGAGAAGAATATTCAACTAGGATTGACACTGCAAATCCCTTGAATGATGCTCCCATTGCAATTCACTAGTTAAGCTTTGGAGGATCTCCTACAGCAGGTGATATACTCTTGGTACTTTGTACCTGAGTGGAAAGAAAGTGATGATTACCATTCTAAGCCTCTTAATCCCCTGAGTCAATGAAGTCTAGAAAAATACCCCAATATCTTTGAAGGAAAAATTAACCTCACCTGCATAGGGGAGAAGGGTTTAGAAAATTTCTCTAACCACTCCAACCTTTTAATGGTAACACCCTTACTATCTTGTAGAGTCTCAGTGTCAAACATCTCACTAAGTAAGGGATGAAAAGAGAAGGTAATAAGCATTATATAGTGCCTACTATGTGCCAGGCAGAATGCTAAGCATTTAACAAAAAAATTTAACAAAAGTTGTTGATCTTCATAACTCTGGGTGGTAGGTACTATTATTATCCCCATTTTATAGTTCAGCAAACTGAGGCAAACAGATGCTGGATGTGAACTTAAATCTTTCTGACTCCAGACCCAGCATTCTATCCACTATGCTACAAGTTACTACCATGGGGGACCATGGCAGCTTATAACATTCCCAAGTTCAGTCTGAACCAGATTAAAATGCAAATGGGAAATATGTACAAAATAAATGAAAATTAAAACAAAACATGGATACTATTCATACAGACTGTTCTTATTTTGCATAAGTGGACTGTTCTGCGAATTTCTACATTAAGTGATTTGTATGTAATATGAACATACTTTACCCACCCACTTCATTAAGCCTATATGACAGAAATATGCTTTTACTTTACAGAAGTCATAAAGTATACTAAGATGTAGATATATTAAATACTGCAGCATGATAACAGAATTATGTAATGAAAAATTAATGATAATGCATAGAACTGCACAGTAAAGCTAACACAGATGTGTAGTAGGGTGCTCCTTCTCTACTTGCACCCAGCCTTTATAACACATGTTTGACTATTCACCGTGTGTGTGTGTGTGTGTGTTGTGTGTGTGTGTGTGTGTGTGTAGCTATTTGAGAATTGGCTCTTTTTTTTCCTTGTATATTAAGCAGTAGTATTCTCAACAAGTCTTTCAGAACCTTTAAGGAAAATCAAATTTATGAAAAGTTAGACCTCCCTGTATATGGTTTTCTAAGTCATTATGAAGACCATAGGGATATTATTTATTTTATTATTATTATATAATTTTATATAATATCAATATTATTATTATTATTATATCATATTATTTAACAGCACCCTACCTAGGTTAGTTTGACACCATTGTTTAGAGTACTTTCTACCACTTAAATGACTTAGAGTTCTTGGCTGGCCAACTGTTACTATTCAAGAAGCTTGATATAGTCAACATTAAAACAGGGAAGAAAAAACTCAAACAGATAAAAACAAAATAACAGCTCCTTGAAGGGATGACCAAACCTGGGAAAGTCCCAGCAGGAACTGAATCCAGATTTAACAATGAGTTCCATGTGGTTGATGAAACCAAATCTTTTCAGTTCACCATGGGTTTCCCACCATTTAAAAAAATGACCAAATAAATAGGAACAGCACCATGAATACATTCATCAGGGCTATAACAAAGTTAAAGACACTTGACTAATCACAGATCTTCACATAGTCCAAGGAGAAGGGATATCTCCTTCCCTTGAAGCCCCATGGTGGCGAGGGCAGGGAAATAAATGGAATACAAAATCTTGATTTTATAAGAGGCTTTTGGAGGACTGTTCCCTTCCTGGAATTGGTTAAATATTTTCACCTCCTCCTTACTGATAGAAAACAAGATCCCTCTCAATAAGGCCATTCTCTGGTCCTTCAAGCTCTCTACGAGAAGAGTTATTTGAATCAATATTTATTAATTTCCTATTATGTGCCAAGAACTGTGCTAAGAGATAGGGATGCAAAAGGAGGCAAGAGATAGTTCCTGTTCTCGAGGAACTCACATCTAATAACATTGTGTTTTACTAGCATGGATGGCTAGTTAATTTTGTATTGAAATTTTCACATAGTAGGCAAATGAGTTACAAATGCTAGTGGCCACTCTTCTGCCACTGCTGTTGGGAACTGTCTGATAATGTCTCCCGCATTGGGGGCTGCATTGTCTGTTGTCCGTCTGTTGCCTAATGTTGACTGCTGTCAGCTGCTGCCAGAAACCCAGTTTGCTTCTCCTTAGCCATGGAGCCAGGCAACTCCACCCAGACCACTGCCTATGTCTACAATCCAACTTGCCATCCCTGTACTAGTGTAGAATATCCATATTAGGGGAAAGAAACAAAGCGACCCAGAAAACCCCAAGGCCAGAGATTTCTCTTAGCTAATACTTGTGTGGTCTTTTTTTTTGCTTTTTGCTGAGGCAATTGAGGTTAAGTGACTTGCCCAGGGTCACTAGGGAATGTTAAGTGTCAGAGACCAAATTGGAACTCAGGTCCTTCTGGTGCTCTATCCACTGCACCACCTAGCTGCCCCAAGTGTGGTTTATTTTTGACATGCAAGCATTAGTTACTTCTTCTGGGATTGAGGAAATGACTATGGAACTTGAATTCTGGGTTCTTTGGGGGGGGCTACCCACTGTAAGATTCAGAGGGAGAAATTTAGAGTTGTGAGTTTATGAATGGGTGTGGAACCTTTTCAGGATATTTGTTCATATCCTCAATTCCATGAATATTTCTGAATTCCTGGTGAGAATTTAGCATTGTCCTTTCAAATGCCTTCCATAATGGTTTGCACCAAAAAATCACAATGTAATGCCTCAGTTTCCTTGCCTCACTTTCCCTGAATTATAATACCTTACTTTCCCTGTCTCAATTTCCCTGAATTGTAATACCTCATTATACCCTAAATAAAATATTGTGGTCACCTTCCTTCCTTGCCCCGTTGAGACTGAGAGAATTAGGGCCTGGAATGTGGCCACTGTCACATTCCAGTGAGTTATAAAACTCCAGATGACTTATTTCAAATGCCTGGTTATCTCCTGAATCAGACTCCTGTTTCTTGCTCAACCACCTTCTTGACTTCCAACCTGTCAGAATTAAAAAGTTATGCTCCTTTCTGGAATTTCCACTCACCCAGTGTTCTCCCCACCTCGCCTTTGTTTCCCTGATAGCTGGAGCCCTATAAAGTCTCTGGAATTACTTGCTGGGTGCTGGATGTTTTGAGACATGAGTCCAATTCAGCCGGCTAGGGGTCAAACATCTTTTGGACATGAGTTCTGTTCGATCACTAGTTCAAATTTTCTACTATTAAAATATTAAAAACCTAATCTCTGTCTTGCCTCAGTTTCTTTGGCATTACAACAACAAACTCCAAGAGTCAGAATTCCTATCATTCTCTCCAATTCTAGTGAACAAGCAAACAAACAAAACAGTTTCTTCTGCACAACTGTTAGATAATCCTAAAATTGCTATGATGTGTAGATTCTTGTTTTGGGGGTCCCTCAAGCCACTCCTAAATGGTTGGCTCAGCCCACATCACAATACCTAGGACTAGCCACTTAAAATCAAAATAATTAAGCAAATGTGACTCTCCCTTTAGCAACTGGGTGATAATGACTATTAGTAATTTTTGCTGTTCAGTTGTGTTGACTCTTTAAGGGAGTGCTTTTTTGTTTTTTGTTTTTGGCAGAGTTAATGGAGTGGTTTGTCATTTATTTCCCCAGCTCATTTTAAAGATGAGGCAAACAGGGTTAAGGTGCCCAGGGTGACACAGTAAGTGTTTGAGGCCAGATTTGAACTCAGGAAGATAAGCCTTCCTGGATTTAGTTAGGCAGTTGCCCTTACCTATATCTCTCTAACTCTTCTCCTACAATAAAATGTAAAAAAAAAATATAAACTCCTTGAAGGCAGGGACTTTTTATATTCTGTTTGTAATTTTAGTACCTAGCATATTATGCAGTACATAGTAGTCACTTAATATATGCTGTTAACTTAAATTGATGATAATTTGAATTGTTGATTGAGGAACAAATGATAAATATATATATATATATATATACACACACGTATATAAACACACACATCTACATATATATTTATTTAAAAACTTCTATTGAAGTGAAGGGGGAAAAACATTGTATATAATATTTTGAATTTATTTGCCAATTAACCATATGAATAAGCTTTGCTTAAGTTTCCCCAAAAGTTTCCTTTTAAAAAATGTGTTTTTAAAAAAATTTTTAATGGGCACAGTATGATAAAATCTTATCCCAAAACTCCAAGAAAAGTGAAAAGTTATAATATGCACATGTGGCAATGGACTATAACTGCCCTGGAATTAAGAGGCAGCTTGAAATAAATCAGAAATATATCTAGATTAATTTGGGATATGGTAATTAAAAGATAAAGTGCATGAATATTAGGTTATAAAATTATTGGCATGAACTTATTAAAACACACTTCACTAGTCAGGGTGGAATAGAAGCTAAATTGTGACTGGTTGTAATGGGTTGAGATTCAGCTTTAGTATTATAAGAAAGTTAAAATACACTAGAAAGGGAATGTAATACAATGAGGCAATGACTCAGGGGGCTAGCTGAGATAATGAAATGAATCGCAATCAAATCTGGTGGGCAATGTGTTCTTTTATTACAAAAGGGCTTGTAAACAAAAGGGAAAATATGAAAATACACTCTAAGGTTTTCCTATATCAATAAAACTTTTATGATGGCAGAATATGCTCAAAGGGGAAAAAAAACTAATATGTAATGAATTCTTGCATATGGCATAAAATGACTCCCCTTTATTTAGATTTGTTATTCATTAATTATTCAAGGTCTTATTTTTCAACTGAGGAGCAGATTGAACTAAAAGCCTGTGTAAATAACCAAGGAGGTGGGTGGAGGTGGCGGGTGGAGGTGGCAAAGAGCTACCATTTGGGGTTAACAACTTTTCTGCCTTATTTTTAAATGTACCCCCTTGACAAAGTTGTTATTAAAAAAGAGAAAAACAAAGGACTTGTAATAAATATGAATGGTCAAGCCAAAAAAAAAATAGATCTCATTCCATATCTTAAGAATTTCACTTCTCTGTCACAAGATATGTAGAAAGGTTCATTACTGCCTCTTTATCTTGTTAAAGAATATTCTCTGATTCTAACAACTGTCTTTCAAAGTGGGATGTCAATAAGTTAACAAAATTTTCCAAAGTGGGGAAAGATATTTTTTCCAAAGTTTCACTGTTCCCTTTAAAGCCCAGGTCATTCTATTAGTCACTGGGTACAAGAATTTTTCTTCCTTTGAGAAGCTTTTTGAGTCATGAGATTCTGACACAATAGTCAGTTTTTCCCCTCTTGATTTTCTTGATTCATTCCAATATGTTACAGAATTAGAAACAACCATGAGTGATTGTGGGACACTGAAGATGCAGTGAGGAAAACAAAATCTTACCTAACCTTCTTTGATTGGCAGAGTATATAGTCTATGAAGATAAGATTTATTGGGGACCTCCACCAGATGACTATGTATGTCTCTGAGAATTTGAATGAGCTCTTTGGGATTACTGTTATACATTCAAGGGTTTTGATTTTTTCCCCCATTTATCATGACTGGTGTGCTCCCATCTAAGAATCTTGTACTTTTAGTCATAATTAAACTTGACTTTCCACCTGCAAACATTAATAGTATAAAAGAAAATGTTACTTGAAAAGGTTACTTAAAAAGAGACCTTTGGAATAATCATTGGAACAACTGCAAAAATCTATCAATTTTCAGAGTTACTGAGCCAAATATAAGGGCTCTCTCCTGCAAATCTTTTTTTTTTTTTTTTTTTTTTTCTGTTTGCTGTTCTTTGTTAGTTGAAGGTAGCCAATGGAGAGAGAGGAATGATTTCCTTTCTCTTTCTTTGGTTTCTTTTAGTTACTCTCCCCAACTCTGTAGTGCAACTATCTATCCCATGCAGTGGAATACACCTTTCTCAGACAAGATGAGGATGCTCCTCTAGGGCTTTCCATCTTCTGGAGTCACCACCCTCATATAATGAAAAGGCAAAACCTCTAGAACTGTCTTTCTCATAATTATGCCATTGTTCTTCTATTACTGGCCTTTTTATCTTTCTTTTAAGCCTCTAATTCTTCACTAACCCCTCTGTTCAGGAGGTGTATTCTCTGGTGGACATTATTCATTGTCTCACAGTCTCAGTGAAACAGAGGGAAGTGGAGGGAGAAAGGAAAATTATAATACCCACTAAGTACCAATTTAGAAATAAGAAATGCTTCTTGTTCTGTCCTGTACTTCAGAAAATTTGGAATATAGTATGCTCACAAATAACACTAGAGGAAAAACATTTTAAATTTTGAAAGGTCCCTTAAGAAGGCAGATGTTCATATACCTGAGGAAAGAAGAAATGTAATAGCTAATAGGGACAATATATGCTGTTGTTCCCTTTAGATTTTCTTACTGAGATTACTTTGGTATTGAAGTGGTCAGAGTAGAAATTATAGCCTAGCCAGCCCCAAATTTAGGGAAGTTTTCCTATCTCTTTCTCCCATTTAATCTTATATGAGATAAGCCATTAGTTGTGGTTTCCAATACTACTATCTCCCTAGATTTGAGCTGATAAGTAACTTTACTTCTATTTCCATCAAAAATTGAAGATGTGAATTTGCACTGAAACAGCATTATAAAGGATTAAAAAGCTAATCAACCACAGAAAAAGAAGCGCTAGAGGGATTTTCCTTCTCCATTTTTGTCTCCCTTCCATATCTTGCTTATCTGTTCCATGGTCAAACAGTCCTTCTCAGCTGACATGAGCTTGGATTAGCAGTACAAAAAGAAAGACAAAACATATTGATTTGTAAAATTGTATCTAAACTGGGATAGAAACAAAATAGTATTTACTGTCATAGTAGCCACTCTCTCATCTTAGAATTAGATTTTTTTTATTTCATGCTTGTTATACCACTGTCTGTTCCAGGCACGGTTATGCTGGAGCCAGCTCAAACCATCATAACTGGATTGCTAAGGTTTCAGTGTGAATATTTATACTCAGGCAACTTGAAAACACTATAAATCAGGGCTTGATTTATTGTTTTGTTGATTGCTGAGACTTAAAGTGATTGAGAAAACATTAATGCAGATTAAATTTAAAAGTGTGTTGTATATACATCCAACCACTCCACCCCATCCCTCAGTGACAGTTATTAAAGTCTGGGAATACTCCAGTTATACCCATTATTAAAACTAAAGGGCTTTAAAAATGTAAGAAAACTTTTCTACTTTTTTTGTTGTTTAAACAATGGGGTCCCAAGAAAAATGGCAACGTGTGAATGCATGCAATTTAATAGTTTCCTTAATAACAATTTTCCCAAGAATTCATTGGGTTCATTTTGCTGGAAAAAAGTTTTGAGAGTTTACTTCTTATATTTCAAACAACCAATTTTTAACGAAATTAAGGTGTCTGGAGGCAAAGAGGCAAAAGGTGTCTGGAAATTTCTAGAAGATCTTTCTATTATTCTTACAAGAAATAACTCATGATGGGACAACTGAATATAAGAAGGACAAATCTAGAGTTCAGATTCTAGACTAGTGATATCAGACATCTAATACTTTTGGATGAGGCAATCTAATATGGTCTACAGTATTGTTTTTTTTTCTTTTTCCCT